>PVKH010025945.1:0-13317 GCA_004027955.1 Chaetophractus vellerosus | reverse complement strand
TCTATGACCCTTATCAAAGAAGAAAAGCAAGAAGTCGCCTGAGCAGGCAGCTTCTTATGGATATGTCTCCTGCCTGACCACTGGTGGCCTTTCTATTTACTTTTGCATTCTCAAATGATGGAGCCTGACTTTGTTCCCTCCCCCAGCAGCACATCCTCCAGTAATATCTCCCACCAATCACAGGGATTCTCCAGGGGTGTGTGCCATTTGCAAACGCTCCCTCTTGCAACCCCCCTGGGTCATACCCTCATTGGTTTGGACCACTCTTCTCAAAATCCTGAAGAAAGTTCTCATTCAGTCATTCATTGCAATCGATCATCAATATCTAAATTACCCCAGAGCTTGGAAATTACTCCTTTGAGATTAACACCTTAAAATGATCATGGTGAACTAAATTAGCCTCTCATGCTCCTTCTCTTAAAACAGTCCTGGATGACAGGAGAGACTCTTTTAATAGCCCCCAAGTGGAGGCACTCCTAACTTGCAATGAGGTTGCATTTTAAAAGTTCATTTTATATTGGTAGTTTGAAACTTATCATTCCATTTTCTTTAATAACATTATGAATGTTGATAATTTCTCCCAGGTTTGACCACAGATTTCTTTTAATCATGCAAAGGGATTGTATCATAATATTCTTTTCTGTAACATTATTCTTTCTTAACCCAAGCCCTTATTCCTTCAATACAGGTGGTGTAAATCAGTATCAGAAAATACCATGAAGTTCCACTTCAAGGTATCTGTCACCTGGGATTGCTCCTGACAGGAAGTGACACATTCACTAGCTGTCCTGAATGAAGGCTTTGCCTGACCTTCTACATGGTAATAGTAATTTTTCAGCACAATTGCCAGAATGCTGTAGAAACCTCTAAACACCAGTCCTATCCTTGAAGAGATAGCATAAAGGAATCCAGGACTCCTCAGTATGTGTCCCCAACCCAGGAAAAGCTCAGGTAATCAATTCAGACACCATACCAGTAGGGATGGCAAAGAGGGACTTGCTGTCCCCTAAATAAAATGGTGAATGTGGGTTCTGCCCTATAAGTGCCTTCTGCAAAGAACTTGTTCTCTTCCCCAAAAATGGCAGGGCATGGATAATAAAAAAGAGGATGTGCCCTTATGCAATAACATTTCATAGAGTTTCTGTGATAATAACTTTCGTTGCTGTGGTTATCCTTAGACAGCGGCAGACCAGGCCAGTTTTGCAAACAAGTATCCCAAATCACACTGTCTATATGGTCGTTTTATGGGCAATTTATCCTCCAGGAGGAGCTCATCTACATGCAATAACTTGTTCAAGGCCCCGGACATGTGCAAGCCAGTAGAGATCTGCAAAGCAACGAAGGGAAAATTCAGCATGGTTTCTGTCCAAGTAATGGCCAGGCCTAGAAGGCACACGATAATCAAAACCTTGTCCGTGATTTCTGAGTTGTACTCTGAGGTTATTACTACACAGATATCTTAAAAGATTAGAACTCCCTGAGGTTAAAGATGTTCAAAAGCCAGCCCACATAGAAGCACTAAGTGGTCCGCCTAAGGAGGGGAACAGTAAAACAGGCTAGAAAGAGAACATGGTTGATAATACCTGGGTTCGAGGTGTTAGCTACAAACCCAGAAACCATCCTGCCAGGACAGTGTCTATGGAAATGCCTTCTCCAGGGCAGAGATGTGCTATGGGGAAAGAGAAGAGTGGGCAGGAAGGAATGCACAGCAACATTTTTTTCCCCCTGCAATCCCCTGGTTCCATTTCTATTCACCAATCAGATATGAAAATGACTCTAACCTTTCTCAGTGCAGGAGTAGATGGTTATCTCCCAGTCACAGAAAATAGAATCCTACCCAGCAAGTTTCCACTTGTTGAAAATCTAAGCGTCAATTGATAAAATATCCAGATGAGAAAATCTCCCACTCCCTCCCCATTCTCCCACCAACGTAAAAGGCAATGGGGGTGGGGGAGAGACAACTGGAGAAGGAAATGTAATCATGCGGGTACACCAGAAAAAGATACAGTGTTGGTGGCAGCAGAGTTGGGTGAGTGTATGGTGGGCATTACCTCTTGATGAGGCTTCCAAGAAGGCTCCCGCTCAAGTCCTGGTGGCTCTGAGAACAAGCATTCTTGCATCAATAGCTAATAGGCTGTCCAACCAGATGTTATCTGGGTGGGATAAGAGGGTGAGAAAACAGACCTGTTGTACGCTGTTGTCAACTACAATACTGTGGTCAGAGAAGGCTGGTTGTGTAGTGTTTAGCAGGGCACTTCTTTCACAGTGAGGCAGACCAGATTACGTAGCTGTTTAAATCCTTTTCCTCTTGTGATTGGTAAAATACGAGAGTTATAATCAGTCATGCATTACTAAAGCCTCCTTTCCATCATTTTGAAGGAACTTTTTTTTTTTTTTTTTTTGGAACAGAGCATGCATCCAGCAGAAACCTGAAGCGTTTGCTTTTCTAAGCAATCTTTTGCAATAAGCGCACTTAAAAAAACCTGTCTACGGTACCTGTGACAAGACTGGAGATGATGAGTGGTAAGACCAACATCTGTAACATCCTCATCAGCAGTTCCCCAGGAAAGGAGAAGTACTTCACTTCCCGGTAGCTCATTCTGTACGGTCGGAGGGTAAATCCGAGGATTGTACCTGAAGATAAAATAAAAAAGAAGAAAAGAAAAATTAAGTCTTTTCTGAAACTGAAGCAATAGTCTAAGAAAAACGGGCAAATATTTGGCTGGCGGTTACCCTGTGTCTGACAAGAGTAAATTTATTTAAGCAACAATTGTTTGTGCTGCTTTGGGAGTAAGGAATGTGTCTTTCTTTGGAATCATCACCTGGAAGGGTCTGGCTGAACCCAGGGCTTCAAGTAGAACTTATAGAAAAAAATGTTTTTGGTTTTAGCAGATGAAAACTTTCTTTGTCTAACTTCAATGCAGTGAAATTATTTTGACGTGGATCAACACAGTGTTAAAGAGATTGGGACGTAAAGAGGAGACAAATCACTTGTCTGTTAACAAGGTGAAATGGAAAAAAGGACCTATTACGATGAAGTTTTCTCATAACTGCAGATGTTATAATTGCTAGCATAATTACTTTTGTAAAGGATAGTGCAATTTTATTTTTTTTTCCAATGAAAAAATAAAAAGCCAGCCTTTCGTTCACATTGTTAATTCATTTTAATCATCTCCCTGTCTGTACACCATACTTTCTCTGTCTACATGGTCTTGACATTGCCTTGGCAATTGCACCGTGCAGACTTGTTACTTGCTGGCAAGAGATGACTCCAAAGTGAATAAAGACTTTTTTCCCCAAGATTTTTTTCCCTTTAGAAAGCAATTTTCCCCTTATTTTCTTTCTGCTCCTGGAATTTAAAATATATGTTTTAAATGATTAAATGATTATTTTATAAATCAAATTATACATTATGACACCTTTTGGAATGTTCAGAAATTAACAGACATATTGGATAAATTTATTCCCTCTCCCATTTCCCTAGTTTACTTTCTTCAGCCACAAAAATGAACTTATTCCAATATTGTGAATATTGAGAAAAAATATTAAAAAATTTTGCCTGCTACTATTAAGACATGTGATTTCATTAAAAACAACAACAACAACTAAGTTATAGGGAAAAGAAAGTGCCTGGTATTCAGTTAACTAGAAGTAAAGGGTGGGATGGCAGAATAAATATTGGGTAGACATAAGTTTTTCCAAAGGAGTCAAGCAGTACTTTAGGGAAATGGAGCTATACTTCTTATGAAATGAACTTTGGGGACACCAAGTTCATTTCAATCATCACTGCAACTCCAATTTCAATTCTTGGATCTCAACAACTATGAAGCATCCATTCTTTGATTACATACCATGAAATTCCAATAAGTGTCAAAATCTATGTGATGAGAAAATCCATCTGACCCAGTTCTCAGGGCCTTTAGGAAAAAGCATATTGTTTTTTTCCCCCAATGTAAGAGAAATATGTTCAAGAAAGAAAGATTGATTTGGAAAATGCACAAAAGTAGGAGGCAAAAAGCCTGCCCATATTGGGCCTACCTTTTCAATAAATAGCAAATAGCTAATGCTTATTGAACTCTTAGTATGCCATAGGAGTAGCCATCAGTGCTTCATATGTGTTAACAAAGCTAATCCTTAAAGAAACCCCAGGAGATAGGTACCATCTCATCACCAATTTACTAATCCACAATGAGCTTAAAACGTGTCCCAAGCCAAATAGCTACTCTAGTTTCAGAGCTGGGATTTAAACCCAGGCAGTTTAGTCTCTGATCCCATGTTCTTAACCACCTCACATTCTCCCTGCTGCTCCTGCAGGGCAAAGACCATACTGTTAGTGCTTCAGTGCATTTCTTTCCAGAGTTTTTCCATACACAGTTAAATTTATGGAAATCATGCAGAATATAACTTTTCCACAGTCACCATGAACATCACTTTCTGACCTCATGAATGGTATCAGGATTTACTTAATCCTTCCTTTGTTTAATAGTTTGTTTTGCATCTTTTACTTTTATGGAGAATACCATGATGAATACAGGGAGTCTATTTTGTGCCTATGAATGTTTTTTTTAGTGTAGTTTGAGAAGAAATGAATCAGGGTGGCTGAGAAGGCCTTATATCATCTACCCCCAGGAGGAGAGTATATTAAAATATTGTAAAAACAAACAAAATTTGCAAATTTAATGAATAAGTAGTATGTATTTTTTTCATTTTCTTTTGTATTTAATTGATATCTAGTGATATTTGACCATTTCTCCTTTTTTAAACAAACAAACAAACAAACAAAACAAAAACCAACTGTATTTTCCCTAAGCATCTACTAGGTCCTAATAGTATCTTAAAAATGTATATATGGGTTTGGCTCATACAAATGAGCCAAGTGTGTGTATGTGTGTGTGTGTCTGTGTGTGGGGGGTGGGGTTGGAATCATATGCATGGTATATGGCTCTTCAAAAATATACTAATGCTTTGCATTTTTGTAAGATAAATAAATGTCTGTATGCCTTTTTTATTAGGTGATTTCCTCAAAAGCTACAAACCTTAATTTCTATCCCCCTCCCAAGTTTAACAAATCTTTATTCCTTTTACCTCAATTCACCATGACTTTGCTTGCTTCCTTGTTTCCTTTATAAAATATTTAACCTATCATCTTCCTGGATCTTTATTCGGGGTCAGACATCTAATTCTAATTTTCAATGTGTGTTATTCAATACAGCAGTATGGGTAGCAGATAGGAATTCTGCTTGCTTATATAAAAGCCAGGAAAAAAAATATAATAAAATAAAAGCCAGGCATCACAATGAGATAGTACTTCATCTTATAATAAATAAATATGTAAATATTTATAAACTTTGCTTTACTTGTAATCAAATGTAACTCTAACTTTACCAGAATTGATTGTTTTATGAACTTTTATTTAAATGTGTTTAAACACGTGTTATTGAATTAAAACCAAAACATATGTACAGTAAAACGCACTCACTTTGGTAATCTGGAACTTGAACGTGTTAAGTTCTTAGGAATCTTAGGGATCCCAAATAACAATTTAAGACCAGGCTTGGCTTTACAAATTCATTTCTAAGTTGGCTGCTTGCTATTGGAAAAGCATTTACTCATAAACAACAATATTTCCAAGGGTGATTATTAGGATCCTGGCTAGTTCCAGAAAATCTTTTTAGTTCACAAATTATAGAATAGCTGATCTACTAATAATTGAGGAGCAAGTGACTAACCATCATAGATGAAGAAAGGGGACTATTCTTTCTAAATACTAGATGCATTTGGTTCCCTTTCCCAAAGCCTAACCTGTCCAACGCTAACACTCGTCTTCTTTATAATGTCACCACCATACCCAGCCACGTTCTCTCCCTAGGTGCTCCATGTACCTTCTCTCCTCTTCCTCTATCAAAGCCCACATTTTCTCAGTTCAATCAATTCTTATCTAGGTGTCATGAGGAAAAATAGGTTAGCTCACCCTAACTGTCCAACCTGCCAAATAGATAGCTAACAGAGTAACAGCAAGACAATCATGTAGGCAAAGTCTCAAGACAAGGTGATATTTTTCTCTTCTCTCCTTCTAGTCACCAATCCAATGTTGCTTGGGAGTTTAGTCCTGGCATCATCTACTTTAGGATGTGTCTCACATTTTCTTTACATTCTCCAGCACAGAACCCACATCTTCTAATAGGTCTTTTTTACTACAGACATAGTGTAGAAGAGACATCATTTATTTATAAGGGAAAGTTTTAGGCCAAATGTTTTGAAGAGAGGAGTTTAGAGTTTGGGGTGACAGTAGATACATTCTGAATCAGTTATGTCCCTGGCTTGGTCAGTTTACTATCTCTGGGTTTACCAAATAACTCATTTCCATCCTTGGGAAAGATGAGATGATATTCGGGAAGGAAAATATTTATTGAGCCCTTACTATTATGTGTTAATGATGGTATTTAATTCTCACAACGTTCTGAGGTAGATATCATTATGTCTATTTTAAAGGTGAATAAACTGAGGCTCAGAAGTTAGTTAACTTGCTCAAGGTTACAGAACTAGTAAGTGGTTGACCTCAAGGTTACAGAACTAGTAAGTGGATTCCAAATAAAGCCTAGTTGCTCTTTCTACTATACTTTTCTGCCTCCTAAACACAAGCACATCTTTGTAGCCTGGGTCTGAGAAGAGTTCTCAAATGAGGCTGGCCCCAGGGACTTCCTAAATTGTTGATGCCCTTGATCATAATTTTGGGCTGTTAGAGCTGTCCTGGCACATCTTCGAACCCTTCACAGATTCTCTTACTTGTTGAGGACCTCAAAAAATGGTGATTACTCCCAGACCACTGTTTAAAATGGTTATACTGAATCTTTCTTTATGAAATGATTTAACTTATATGAAGCCTATTAATCAAAATGACCTGCCCATTTTCCCTCTACTGCACACATTTTAATCCTTGGAAACCATTAGTAACAAAGGTGGGAAGAACATTGCTTCAAGTTTCCCATCCTTAATAACTGCAGCTAACAGTCATTGAATGCTCAGAATGTGCCAAAAGCTCACGCGCTCACTGCCTCACAAATACCAATGACGCCAGGACTATTATTATCTGCATTTTACAGATGAAGAACCGAGTCATTGAGAGGGTAGGCAAATTGCCAAAACCAGTAGGCAGTGAGAAGGGTCAAGTTACTCTGGACTTCACACCCAGGCTGTCCAGCTCTAGAGCCCAGACTCTCCCCACTTATGTTGTACTCATGGCCTCTCTCAATAGTCACCATGCTAACTTAAAGAACTTAAGCTACTAGGGACTATTTTACTTACTTTTTTATTCCATTTTGAGTTAGGCTAACTAAATCCAGAGCTTAAGTTGGGGAAAGGTTTTGCTAATTTTACTTAATGAAGTTAACACCTACTTTTCCCCCCCAACTCATTTGTTGAATGAATAAGCAAGACATTTTTCTTCAAATCCAGCTTTCTGCTCCAAGAGGCAGTGCTAGAGGTGAAGCCACTGTTAAGGTCAGCCAGCTATCAGCAGCAAATCAAGAGGAAATGCTCTGAATGCGAAGACTGCTTTTTTTGGTAAGCCGTTCAGGTTTCTGATTACATTCAAGTCCAGCAATAAAGAAAGCCTTCCTTGGAACACATTCCCACAGCCTTTTCAGAGCTCCCTTCACTCTGCCCTTCCGACCAATTAGAGGTGGTAGGACAAGGTCTCAGGGGCCCAGTTTTGTTTGGTAAAGCAGCCCACTGCCTCTGCAGAGCTGAGCTGAACTGTTAGTGGGCATAGATTTGAAGCACATTGTTGGCGGTCCCAGGGCTCATAAAAAGCTTTGACAGCAGATCCTTAGTGCAAAAGAATAGATCCTTTATTATTGATTACCCTGCAGGAATTAAAATGAAGAGCAGGAATACCTCTGATTTCAGCAGAGCTGAAACAAAGTACGCTAAAGTTCGCATCTTGGCGACATTAGGCGATGCCTTGATGCTTTGAGCAAAATCCAGAGTGCTCACTCTCCATCAACAGTCAAATATTATTTCGATTTTAGCATTTTAACAAGATCTCTAGAATCCAGGGAATGTCTTACTAGAATATTTAAGATGATCAAAATTAATCATGCTGGTTGAGTAAATCCAGGTTGCCCCCATGGTATTATTGCTATAACATTCCAAAAGATAAAGTAGTGCTTAAAAGAAGTAATTCCCAATATCCCCCCCTGACTAAAAGATGCATTTTTGTTTAAATGCTTTCTCTTTCCTGATGTGGAAAGCTCAAGAAGGGAGTCCTTGAGGGGTTCAGTTCCCCCTGGGGAATCTATAAAACAAACACTTCTTTGGAAGATTAAATGTCATCTCACTTTCTAACTAAACACAATGTGCACACTGGATCCTCAGAAAGAATACAATGACTTTGCTTTTGAAGGGCAAACATGTACAGCAAGGTAAAAGCCAAAGGCCTAGTTCAAGAATTTGGTCCATACTGCAAACTAGCCAATGCCCCGTGAACCTGATTAAACTATTAGAAATATTAAGAAGCCAGAAAGCACTTAAAAATAAAAGAATGAGCTACAATTTGAAGTAAAATTTGGACCAAATTACCCGTCTTAACTTTGGGTAAATGATGGGATTTAAAATATAGTGAATTTTACTAAAGTCTCTACCCTATATACAATATCTGTGATGAACAGACCAAAGCCTTCTAGCATTATTACTCACATGCAGAGCTCTTTGGAAAAAGAAGTGGTGCCCCAAAGCAGTCCAGATGCCAAAAAGGAATTCACAAGTAAGAGTACCATCGATCTCGAAAGAAAGACCTCACATTCTGAGGTCAGTTCTAAGAAAGCTACCAAATGTTCAGGTCACCCAAGACGAGCTAACTATCTCTTTTAGCACTTACATCACAAATCCACCAGAGAACAATCAAGCTCCTACTCAGGAAAAACTAGACCTAAAGATTTTTAGCCAGAAAGGGGACTATATTGTCCACTTCAGGGATGTAAAATGGCTTAAGGAAAATGAAAGTATCAAATATTTTTGTTGATAGCACACCATATGCTATGTGACAAAATGTCCATTTCCCAGTTAGGATCTTTTCATTCATGTAGTGAAAAATTAGCACTACTTTGTCTTAAGTTTACAACAATCTGACGTATAATGTTAGGTAATCACATGGAGTGACACCATAACCTTTGCCATTTGTTATTGGCTAGAAGCAAGTCACGGTCCCACCCACACTCAACAAGTGAGCATCATATCCTGGTAAGGCATCCAGCCAACATGCAAAGGTCCCTGGGTCTCCTCCCCAAGTGGCTTTTAGTGTGGCATAGACACATTTACAGAGAAAATGCCCAGCAGATCCTTGGTGAATGAATGATGTCAGGTTTTAGTCCTGGTCCTGTCTTCAGTTCTCCATATGACCTGTATAAGTCCTTTACCTCTTTATGCTTCAATTGAAAAAAAAAAAAAAATTATATGTGAAGAAGGTTCCAAGATTTAAATGGCTCTTTCCTCACATGGCCTACTGAAATAGTCTTCTAACAGATTTCCCTGCTTCCAGTCTCACTCCTGGACAGTCTATCCTCAATACCCAGAAAGACTGCTTTAAAACTCAACTCAGAATGTCGCTTCTCTCTTTGCTCCCTCCTCCACGGGCTCCCCTTCTCATGCAGAGTAAAAACCAAGGCTGTGCAATGGTCTGACTTTGGCCTGCTCCCCTACCTCTGCCTTGCTCACTCAGTTTCAACATTTGCCACCTTGTCATTCCTCCATCACCTGAAATGCAATACTACTACTTTGTAGTCCTCTGCCTAGAATATTCTTCCCAGATTTTCACAAGGTTCATATTCTTCAAGACTTAGTTAAATGTCACCTCAGTGAGGCCTACCCTGAACTCTCTTCCTTCTTACCTCTTTGTTTCAAGAGTTACCACCTTCTAAAACACAATATAATTTTCCAGCTTACTATGTTTGCTGTTTATTGTTGTCTGCCCTGCTGAAATGTAAGACCCACAGAGATAGTGGTTTTTATCTGTTTTGTTCATTGATGTATATCAAGCCCTTAAAAAAGACCCTGGCACATAATAGGTGCTTAATATGCTGCTGAGTGAATGAATGAACAGAATGACTTATTCTCTTTTAGATGACCAGTATCTATCAGTGCCTGGACCCCAGCTGGTGTTGAATGTGCTTCCTGAATGGAGAAATCTCCTTGCACTCTACTCCACAGTAAATCTTATTCCCCATTGCATCCTGTGAGCATAGTAGACAACCCCAAAGGGGTATCCCCTCTCCATGAAACTGTGTGATTTCCCTGTCAGGATCTGTGAAACGGGATCTTGATTGTACTACTATTTTTCATATACTCAAGTTTCTACATTCACAAAATAGGAGTGAGAGTCCCTGATGGCTAATACTCTCACAAGGAAGTCTTGAGTATGTGGGAGAGCAGATGGGATGCTCTTAGAAATGTCCTTCATGGATTCAGAGTCAGGAATGAAGGTTCTGGGCCTGATCATGCCAGTAAATTATGCCCAAGGTTACTTGGCCAGTAAGTGATGTGGCCCTACACTTAGATCAGCCTGTTTCCAGAGCCCATATCTTCATATCACATCATCTCTTTGGGCCTCCAATCTGTAAAATGGGAGGGATAGAGTGGAACAGGCAGTATCTAAGATCCTTTTCTGCTCTAATATTCTGAGTTTTAAAGGGCTGTGTAGACCAAAAGCATTATAAATCTCAGCTGTTTTAGAGGAATTCATCTTGTTTCTTCTAACAGATTCAAAATCCTTGATAATTATTTGATAGATCGAGTAAAAGTTCCCATTTAAGTACTCGGCCAGACCATGGCCCAATTTGGAGAAGTCATAAGCCAATCTCTTGCTATTCCCATTTGCTTATTTTTACAAAGACGGCAAGGGCATAATGGTGAACTAACTGTCCAAGAGGTTTGTCCAGTCCCCGGGTCTTTTGTTTCAACCCAAACTTCCAGGCATTTCCTGGTGAGAAGCTACTCAGTGTCTGAGGCAACCTCTTGGCCCTCCCCCACTCTCCTGTTCCCACAGCCCTCAGAGATTTGGGCCCTGGCCTGGTTCATTCTTTTGTCCTTTGGTATTTCCTGTTGCTGGAGGTGGGAAATACCTGCTCCAGCCTGGTTCCTCCAGTAGAGCTGGATGAACAAGCCCTGGGCTACCGACAGAGCAAAGAGGGTGCAGGCACAGACTCAAGTCCACACAGCAGGTGACTCTGAGATAACTGTGTCAGAACTTTGAAGTTCGGAAAGGCCTAATGCTTTCTTCCTAAAACTGCACTAACAAGGGCTAAGTGGAAAGGGAATTTGATTTACAAATAATCCTACTTTTTAAAAAATGAGTATTTTATCAAAATATATTATGACCAGTTGGGTTTTAGCTCAGGAATGAAAGGTTGGTTTAACATTAAAAATGAAAAAAATGGAAAAGATGTAATTCACATTAACAGACTAAAAATTAAAAATCATATATTCATTCTAGTAGATAGCAAAATCGCATTTGACAATATCCACCATTCATCCTGATAAACACTTTCAATAACGTAGGCATAGAAGAGAACTTATGGAACTTGATTAAATCCTCGTCCATTCTAGGAAGTTACCCACATCACCAGAAACTTTTGTAATCCTTTCTCGTAAAACAAAAATTGTTATGAGTGAGTTGTACTGGAAATGAAATATACTTAACATTTTTGCTGGTTCCCCTCCCCCCACCCCGGGGTCTTTTGCTAAATCACATGCTCACAGACAGCAAGGGTGTGCCATCTAGTCCCTCCCTCATATGTTCTTTCAGAGCCTCTAATCTGCTATTTTATATATTTCTGTGCAGTACAAATAGTAAAGCTTACTCCTATTTCCTGATTTTACCATTGCCCTAGAGTCTAGGAAAGGCCCTTTTGTGTTCAGATCCTCAGGTTATTGGCACCAGTATTCCAAGGATTTATGGACAGTAGCAATGCCTAAGAGTGTACCCAAAAGAGCCAGGGCTGGAGTCAAGATTCCTGGTTTCTGTAGCTTATTTTCATTATTTCTTATTTCTAAGTACCCCTGGAAAGTCACATGGTCTTTCTGTTTCTAAACTTCTATTCATTTGGTAACGGGATGAGGGAAGGATTAAAACTCAAACCCTGTTCCGTCTCTTTTACAGTTTGCTGTGAAGACTGTTATGTGATAGATGTTAAAAGTGCTTCAATGCGAATATTCACACTGTCCTGATTTCATGATAATCTGGGTAGGCTTAACATTCCCTATATTAGAAACCATGCATGGGCCCCCAGACCTAGTTTTTCTCCCTAGGTCTGGTTTTAGAATGCTGGTGATAAACTAAGCCTGATTTATTATATGACCATCCTGTATGGGAAAAGACTGTAACTCTAGGTATCTTTGGTCAACCTTAAGAGATATAGCAGGGGGTAGTTGGGCATCTGTCTCCCATATGGAGGGACCTGGGATCGACCCCCGGGACCTCCTGGTAAAAATAAAAAAAGAAAAATATAGAAGATGCGTGGGTTACCAGTCCCAGTGCGCGAGTGCGCTGCCAGGCCCCGCGAGTAGGTGAGACACCATGTCCAGTGAGCCACACAGCAAGATGATGATGTAGCAGGAGAGTGACACAAGGGAGAGCCAAGACTAGATGCACCGAAAAACCAGGAACTAAGGTGGTGCAGGTGGTAGGACGCCTCTCTCCCAGATCGGAGATTCCAAGGATCAAATTCCAGTGAAGACAGGACAAGAAAGATGAGAAGAGAGGGCAGGAAATGGACACAGAGAGTTGCCCAGAGAATGGTCACAGAAACAGCAAAAACAGGGGTGGGGGGTGTAAAAAAGGATAAAAGTAAATAAATAAATACATCCTTAAAAAAATGTATAGAGGAGGAAGCCATGGACTATTGTTAGACTTTGATGATGCCTTTTCATGATTTGTTAACAAATGTTTCACAACAATGCAGGGTGTTTGTGGGGGGTTGATGTGTGGGAGCCCTGTATGATGTTAGGCATGTTAGGTTTGTAAGATCACGATGTTTACTGAATACTTAGAGTTTATGTTTGTTCAGGTATGAATGATATACTTCAATAAATTGTTTTTTAAAAAGTGCTTCAAACAGCTGAGTTATTATACAAATAAAAGTTTTGAGGTATCTTATCTGAATTAAATTCATGCTTTTGAAGCAGAGAGATGGGAATGCATGCATTTACAGGATTCTATCTGAAACTGCATTTTTTTTTTTTGGTTACATATCCCCCCCTTTCTGCTTGTTCTTGCTGTGTTCATTTTTGCGTTCTTCTGTGTCTGCTTTGTCTCCCCCGTCA
>PVKH010025944.1:0-13317 GCA_004027955.1 Chaetophractus vellerosus | reverse complement strand
TACCAAAGACACAGTTACTCAATGAAAGACTCTGCAGTACTACCTGAGCCTCACACTTTCATTTTACTTGGATTGACTGCTGGGTGGGTCTGCTCAGGTAGCTGATACCACTGATTGAGACATTCAGATTTCTCACCATGCAACCAACTCTTTCCTAGATCTCAAGTTACAGTACTTTTTGGATTCTTTGCTTGTGCCTGGATATACCTTCTCCCAGCATCTGGGTCTATGTCAGCTTTCTCTCTGTTCTTCCCCCTCCTTTAGGAATAGTGTTTTCTGTTAGTCACTTCCACAATATTACAATCTCACCAACAGGATTAGCTTGCCAAATTCCACCTACAGAACACATAAATGGGTCATTGTGTAATACAATCAAAATCAGAAACAAGCTGGGAGTCTATTAAAGTCTTCAGAAGAAAAGTGTCAAATACTGACTGACACTTAAAGTCAAGCAACAAAGCATTTATATTTTGAGCACCCAAACTGCTTCCATATAGCATTATATCATTGTAATTATATTCTCCAGTTCTCACCTGTTTCCTTTTTCCTTTTTTTATTCATTTCATAACTTAGTTGTATGATTTAACTGTGGCAGACTAGTACACAATTCCTAAGAATTACCTAATATTATTGAAATCATGGAATTCATTCAACTTGTAATTATGCTGCTATTAGATATTTAGCTAATATGTTCTTTTTTAGTGCCTGCTTCAAATGTCTCTTAGCCTCACTTCACTTTCACCTCTGAAGGGACACACCTGAACTGGTGTAACACATTGAATTATGTAACCCAAAAAGTGACATGTTATTCATCTTAATTTGCATTCCCATGGAAATAGATGCATTGTACAAGGGAACATTTGAAGATGTTAATTTTAATTATGATGTGACACACTGAATCATGGTGGTTCTTAACCTATATCACTGGATTCCTTTATAAAAGGAAGAAATTCAGAAGCAATGAGTTAGAGCTAGACCTCTCAGGAAGAAGTTGAAAGTAAGCAGAAATCAGATGCAAGGGGGAGGAGATTGCCATAGGACACAAGACAGAAATACCAGTCAAGGTACCCCAAGAATCATGGCAAGCCAGCACCAGAACACTACAGATTTAGGGAGAGAGCATGGTTATGCAGATGCCTTGCATTTGTACTTCTAGCCTCTGAAATTGTGGGCCAATAAATTCCCATTGTTTAAGGGAAACTATTGTGTGGTTTTATCAGCACATCCTGACAAATTATAATTTCTGGGTATCCTTTTAGTGTCTCAGCAGCTTTGCCATCTCACACAATATTTGTAGTAAAAATCTGAAGTGAATCCAACTTCCTAGAAGAAGAGAGCTATAATATTACTTTTGACAATATTCTTCTTCTAGGACATTCATTTGTCACACTCATTCAAGACAAACAAATAATCACAAAGGACTTCACAAATAAAGGGATGGATCACTGCCCCATATATAGATCCCACTGCCTTAGTTAAATTCCTCAAAATTATTTGCTAAATCAATGGCCACTTCATCCCTTACATTATCAGGAAACAGGCACTGACTCTCTCAGCACCCACAATTAAACAAGCTTAATATACTGTGTTCTGGATGCAACATAGACCTCATTTACAAATTTTACTTACTCCCTGTTACTTGCAAAGCAGGCAATCTTGAATGGGGCTCTAGAATCTGTCCAAATTGCAATAAAGGGACTCCTGTTAATGATTTCAAAGACTGCTTCATTATAAAGGCTTTATCAAGCTCTCTGCATATATCCAGAAGTCAAGGCCCATCCATGATGGCCATAGTTTGCTATAGTTTTCTCATGCAAGAAAATGCCCTTCTCTGTGCCAGGGTAAATCCCACTACAGTCGTAATTGCTGGCTACTTACTGGAAACAAAGCTGTCACAGGTGTAGGCCAGTAACTCTTTATACCCAGCTTCTTGGAAGCAGCACAACATAAGTTCAGCACAGCTCTGGAGACCTCCTTGCTTCAGGATAGCGCCAAATCTGGTTTTGGCTTAAAAGATGGTGACGTACCCTATCCTCAGTAACTTGCAAAACTCCATAGTGTTTGAGGAGGTCACCTTTCTCCCAAACATCTTTAGAATGTGGGGAGCACTTTCAGACCGACTGAGCAAACAGCACTATTTAATATAAATAAAACCTAATGTTTTGAAAAGACTATCACAACAGACAAAGCCTGTCAATATTGTTTAAGGAGGAAAAATATAAAGGAATGAAACTTTAAAAATGTAGACAAAACACTTAGGAAGAATAAAAACATCAAAATATGACTTGAAACAACTTTTACTTGTATGTTTGAATATTCAAATTAAACTAAGATTTTCTAGAAAACTATAATTGTTCCAAAAGAAAACAGAATACAGAGAAGAAATAAAAGTAAGTAAGTATGCAGCTATAAATCTAAACAAAAAATATCATATCTAGATTAATTTCAGGAGAATTTTGCTAATACTTCAAAGAACAGCACAGCAACAACATCAAATTCTTTGTCTTTTACAAATTTTTATACACAGAAAAAATTACCAACCCACTTTATGACCATATTGTATCTTTTATATCATACAAAATGATTAAATGATATCACAATGAAAATCAGCAAGATATAAACATTCTTAAAAGTATGTATTACCAAGTAATGGTAAAATTAATAGCGGATTGGCAATAGGAGGGAACATTTATAATGGATATAACTATTAATATACTGATTTAAAATAATAGGAAATTTTTATTGCTTTAATTTGTTAAGCTGTTCTCTAAATTCTTTACATTTTATTAGATGCTTTAATCCTCAAAACAACCACATGATATTACTATAAATTAGAGGTAACAGCTAAATGTTTGATATGTGTATGATCATATGTAGTTTCTTAAATCTAATATCTAATATATATATATATATTCAATATCATTTGGTTTGACTAAATAAGTGAATAATAAGAGACGCAGGAATGCATGCACAGAATTATTTTGTTCATAACAACAGTAAAATCTGTTTTATACAGTTTGTAACAATTAAAATCAATAGTTGCACACATTTCTTTAATTCTAAGCACATAGAAAAGTGTTTTGCATGACTTATTTAAAGCACATATTAACCAAATGAAGCGCTGTTTTATCCCTATATTGAAGAAAGAAAGTAAATCCCAGGAAGATTTAAAAATTATCAAAGTCACAGACTAAGAAATAACAGATCTTGGATTCTATGGTAGAAAGTGTACTTCAAATCTGATCATCGTTAACCACTACTTGGCATTGATTTTATAAAACAATCTAAATGCCAAGCTGTAGGAAAGCTGGAAATATTTATAAAATGGAATACAATGTTATCATAAATAATTTAATGTTTTTATAATAGCATGAAAATGCTTATGATATATTGGGAACTATAAAAGTAGGGTGCAATAGTTTAACTATCACACAATCCCATATTTTTAAAAAATTAACATTTGTACAAAATAGGAGGTGTGAAATAAGTTGTTAATAGAAGTTATTTTTTGTTTGGTTTGGTCACAGGATATTGTACTTTATCAGTGTTTTTTTTTCCTGTTTGTATTAATAAACATATAGATAGGCTGATTTCCCTAGGCAATGTTTATAAAAATGTTTAATTAGCAGCATACTGAGTCATTCCCCAAAGATTTATGTCAGAACTCTCAAAACATATATCAGCTCAGCTCTCAGATATGGAAAAATCAAGTCTGTATTTTTTTGTAGTATTAGTAAAATCATATTTCTCCCTGATAAGACTGATTTGACTTTGGTGTAAATATGATTTTAAAGTATCACTCTTTCAGATTTAGCAAACATTTGTTCATTGTATGTAAAATGAAATTTCTTCATCTCCAGTGCAATTGATTGATTTCTTTTTTTTTTTTTTTTTGGAGGTACCAGGGATTGCATCCAGAACATGTCTAAGCAAGGGCATAACCACTGAGCTACACATGGTCCCCATGATTGCTTTTAAAGTTTAGGAATATGATTTCCTGTGGAAGAATCACACTCTCAGTGGCAATGGATGAAGGACAATGGATGCAGAAAAACAGACTTGATTTGAAATCTCCACCAAAGAAAATTTTTAAGTTGGTATGTAATTAAGAACTTGGAGTACAAATAAATTTAGGTCAAATGGTATCCATAATAGTATAAGCAAAGCAATCAACAAGTCGTTCTGATGAAGCACACTAAGGAGAAACGATAATTTAAACTTTCATTCATCTTGTTAATTGATCTGTTTTTTTTAAATCAAGACCAGAGAAAAAATAAAAAGAATGGATAGGTAAATCTTTGTCTATATGACTTACAATTATAGCCATAATTTTCAAATTCATTATTACATTCATTATTACAGACTTGTGGCATGTAAATCATTAACAAATTTTAATAATGCATTTCACATTTGCCTAATAGTGAAACAGAGTCATAAGTGAAACTCAACATTTTTTTCCTTAAAGATTTAATTGATAAATATTTTCACAATAATTTAGTTCTTAAAATATATCCACAGCTTTATATGCTGTTCTGATGTGAATATGTACAATTTTTGAAATAGTGCACCTGCCTAAATCACAAGAAATTAAAGTTAATTGAGAATCCACCAACATTTGCTCATCATTTTCCATGAGCTGGAAAGTTGTAAAGTGAAATGCTGAAGAGCAATTGCACAAAATCTAAGGAAGTCATGTAAAATGATTTTTCCATTAAAGAATTAATAGATTAACTGCTTTGAGTACCAATTAAAGCTAGAATGTGTATTAGCTCTAAAAATAATTTTCATTTTCAGAATAAGAAGTTATAGCTGTATACTGCTAATATGAAAACAAATGTGAGTATTAAGATTTTTGTTTACCACAAAGGATAAATGTTTTTAAACAGAGTTTTCAAAAGCTTAAAACAAATTGTACATGACCTATACATGTTTTCAAATTGATATCTCCGTTAAACCTATTGTACAGGTGTATCTGAATTAAGTTTAGGTGTTTCTTTGTTTTTTCCAGGTTAGCAGAATGATAGAAGCAACCATAGAACATTGACAAACAGAGTAAAAAAAAAAAAAAACAAATTTTTCTGAATCAACAGTGGTTTTGAACCAATGGAAACATTGTGAGGCAATATTTCAAAATATTTGAAAAGGAGACTCTTGGAAAATAGGGATACACAGGTATCTAAGAAGAATTCAACTCTATATATTAGCTGCGGAGAAATATAGTTTCTAGAATATAGTAAACAAACGTAGATTGAAAACAAATAGGAAAAGTGTATGACATATTTATTGCACTGTTTATTATTTTTAAAGAAATTTTGTATGGGCTCATTTGACCTTTCAAAACAGTTTTCTAAAAATTTCTCGACTGGGGTGATTTTTCTTTGTATTTCCTTTTTAGTCCTTCAAAAGTTTGGTGATGGCCATGATAAACTATACAAAGCCAACAGTGTTCATTCTCCTGGGTTTGACAGATGATGCAAACTGGCAAATTGTGCTATTTCTCTTTCTATTTATAACCTATATTTTTAGTATCTTAGGCAACCTGACTATCATTACACTAACTCTCCTTGATTCTCACCTTAAAACACCCATGTATTTTTTCCTGAGGAACTTTTCTCTTTTAGAAATTTCAATGACATCAGCTTGTATTCCAAAATTCCTGGTTAGCCTAGTAACAAAGGACAACACAATTTCCTATAATGCCTGTGCAGCTCAATTATTTCTGTTTATTTTCTTCGGAGCAGCAGAGTTCTTCTTATTAGCGGCCATGTCCTATGACCGCTATGTGGCCATCTGCAAACCCCTGCATTACACAACCATCATGAGCAGCAGAGTCTGCTCCAGGCTGGTCTTTAGTTCTTGGTTGGCTGCATTTCTGGATGTCTTCCCAGGTCTCATCATGGGTCTACAGCTTAAATTCTGTGGTGACAATATCATTGATCATTTTGTATGTGACTATGGCCCTGTCCTTCAGCTCTCTTGCACAGATACCAGTCACATAGAAGTCTTCTCTTTTACTTTAGCCTTGGTGACACTTCTTGCCACACTGATCCTAGTGATTATCTCCTATACACTTATCATAAGGACAATTTTGAAGATTCCATCTGCACAGGAAAGGAAAAAGGCATTTTCTACCTGTTCTTCTCACATGATTGTCCTTGTCCTTTCTTATGGAAGCTGTATCTTCATGTACATTAAGCCTAATGCACAAGAAAGGGTGGATTTAAATAAGGGTGTGGCCATGCTCAATACTTCACTTGCCCCCCTCTTAAACCCTTTCATTTACACTCTGAGAAATAAGCAAGTAAAACAAGCTTTCAGGGACAATTTAAGAAAGGTGTTTTCTTTCCTTTCAAATAAATCCTATTGTTCTCAAAAAAATGAAAACAGTTGAACACATACATTGATCTATGGAGCCTAAATCATCTTAATTTTAGCTCTTTTATTCCCTCTACCAAGGTGTGATTAATGCTATTACACTTATTTGCTTAATGTTAACCTGAATTCTACTCTTTACATTAAGTTCTTCCCCTCTGGGATTCCTTTTATTGTGCCAACTTCTTTCTGCTCATAATTTCAGTCTCTAATTAATCTACATTTTACACATTTCAAAGCAAAACTAAATGTCTGCATTTTTTTCATGTTTTCCTAAATTAGGAAAATAAAATTAAGTATCTAGAATTTGTCCTTATAATTTTACTTAACTCCAATAAATAGAATGTTTACTAATTCACTAATGTGAATTGATTGTATTAAATTTAGCATTTCAAAATAGAGTATTTCATTTAATCTTCATAAATTCTTCATGATTTAGATCTTTTTAACTTCTCCTTTTTATAGGAGATAACCAAGCATGAGAAAGAATTAAGAAACATGGCCTAAGACACACAGACACTAAGTTAAAGACTTCATTGAAATAAATATAATCTGATTCCAGAGCATAGGTGCTTAATCATTCCTGCATTCTGCTATTAGATGTAATGTATTGACTTCTATATGATTAATTTATATTTTTCAGTAGCACACAATATTAAGATATTTTTCAGTGTTAATATATATTTGTTACTACCTAATGTCAACTCATTTTACTCTAGCAATGAGCTTTTGTTCAAATGCAAATGATATCCAAAACATTCTTATGGAATTAAGTCAATATATTAAATATTTGGAATTCACTAAGACCATTTTGCAAGTTTTCAACATCTTATAATTCCCTTTCTGTGTTTGTCTCATTGAATTGGGATATGAGGGAGGGGGGCTGTGAAACACCTTGAGGCCATTTGTGGCATATTTTTGTATAAACCAGTGTTTTTAGCATTTATGTTTTCTTGGTTACTGCCTCTTTTCAAATGTCTTAGGCTGGTAATGGTATATCTGTGATTAGTGATCTGCAATTGAAGTATCACTAATAAGCTATTTGGCCTTTAAGTAAAGCCATCAAAGAACAAGCATATATAATCGGGACAAGACATCATGCTTTCCTAACTCTAGACAAAATAAGCTATATGCTAGGAAAGATGATAATAGTTCTAGGATTCTGTGAAATTTATTTTGAACTTATCAGGTCCTCAGGTGTAGAATAGCATCAATTATGGATCTTATGTTTAACTAAAAAATGAGCCCACAACTGCAGTCCAGTATTTACTTGCCTTCAAAGGGGCAATATTCTCCTGTGATCCATGGCTATTTCTATTTTTTAGTTGGAAACTGTAGTACACACCTGAAAAAAACTCTATCATGTTTAATAGAGTTTAAGTTAGGTGCTCTTTTTGGGTGCCTGCTTCATGCCATTCTCCTAGAATTCCAAAAAAAAAAGTTAGTTCCTAGTTTTAGGAAACAAAATGTAATGGTAATTTTAGAATTCACTAACACACTTGTAGAATTCACTAATTACCTTCCCCACAACATTTGAGACTTAAGCAATCAAAAATGTAAATATTAATATTTTTATTTTACATTTGGACAAATTGAGACTTCAAAATTAACTTGCCCATGATTTCATGGTTTGCAAAACAAATGTGAATCCTCAAATTTTAAAAGCCATGTATCCAAATATTAGGCAAGGTTTAAGTGGTAGAATTCAACAATTAAGTTGGAAATATCTTCTATCTAATGTTTACCCCTACTATATATTTCTTCTTGTCATCATATTCCTATAGTTATATTTGTAATTCAAATTTTCCTTTTGCTTTTAGTTTTTCCTTAGAACTATAATTCTAATGAATATTAAGAATTATAGTAAAAAATTAAAAAAAAACACAAAAAACTGTAAGCTAATAAATTCCCATTGCTAAGGCAAAAAGAAAAAAAAGAAATAGATAATTTTCTCTTGTGAAATACTGTTCCTTCTAAAAATGTAGTAACCCCTTATTGCTCTTTAAATCTTGTGCCACATTTTTCAAATTCTCTTAAATCTAGACTCAGTCCATTTCTTACTTCTATTTCCCAAAACACAGCCTTGTGAACCCACTTTTAGGCTGAATATTCTATTGGCTCAAAGTATTTTCAAATAAAAGACCACATTTATCCCTGACTTTGTAATTTGTAACTTTAATCAAACTGTTCTCTAACCTTTATTCAATAACTCACTGTTGATTTCTGATTAATTATTGTGTGCATGCCATTCAAATCCTGTGTCATTTTAAATGTCTACAAATGTTATATGAGGTGGCTATATAATTTGGCTAATATTCTGGCAATTGCTATCATTCACTGCAGTTATAGAAATATAATTAATAAGAGGAAAATGTTCACATATATGGAAAAGTCGTCTTGAGCTCCACACTGAGGATCTAACTTCTAAAAACAATTACAAACATACGATTAGGCATAATGATAAAGGATATATGGAAATGTGTTAGTAACTTAAATAATGAGGCATGTTCTTGAAAAAAGCATGTTGTGGCCTGAAAATGGTAAGTTCAAATTAACGGAAGGACTGGCAACAATAACTGCCCTTAAGTACTAGAATTTTATCTCATGAAAAAATAGTTACATTTCATCTGTGTTATGGAAGAAGAAAATACTTATAATGAGCAATAAAATGATTTATTTTTTATATAATAATCAATGCAATTTTACTATTAAAATCATCTTAGCTCTGGGGCCAGCTGTATAGCCCAGTGGATAGGGCGCCGGTATACCACATAGGAGGCCCCAGGTTCGGTTGTTGGGGACCTCTCCTAGCGGGCAAACCGCCTTGAGAAGGGCAAGCCGCCGTGGGTGGGCAGAGCCGCCATAGGCAGGGCAAAAAGCTGTCATGGACAGGGCAAAGCCACCACGGGCAGGGCAGGTCGCCCACGAATGGAGCACAGCCAGCCACCCGCGAAATGAAAGCCGGCCGTGAATAGGAGCAGAAGCCGCCCACAAGCGGGGAAAGCCACACCTGCGTGGTGACTGGTCTCGGCGCGTCGTCGCAATGGGGGAAGACAAAGCAGACAGAGAGGAACACAAGAATGGACACACAGCAAGAGTAAGCAGAAGGGGGGGTGGCGGGAATATAATAAAATAAATAAATAAATAAATCTAAAAAAAAATCACCTTAGCTCTTTGTAAGACTTAAAGTTATTTATCAAGGCCCTTTTTTAAAAATAGAAGCTGAGGTACAGGGCATTTAAATATCGTTTTCAAGGTCAAACAATTAGTGAATAGTATTATTAGGATATGAATGAAAGAATCTGTCTCCATAGTGTGTATGGACAAATAGTAGGCTATTGGAATTTCCAGTAAAATGAAAACATACAACAATTAGAACTCGAAAATTCTAGTGAGTTGAATGGTTAAGAAAACATTCAATTCTTGTAGGCTGTTACTATTTAAGAAAGAAATGGATGACAATCTTTGGGGATTTTATAAAAGCCATTCCTGTAAAAATTGGAGTAGATTAACTCCAATCTCTTTTTCTTCTCTATTTTTGTCTAAATCTATAGTGCCTACAGATTAGGTAAAGCATGTTAACTTAAATCTTATGATTACTACCTTACTCTTTCAGGGAACATTACTTACACACTTTGTATACGGTAGTCTGAATGACAACAAATTTGATAAGATTCACCACACATGTACATATTTTATCTCTTTGGTTAGGTTATTAGCTTACTATAAGCACCTGGGAAATCTCAGACACTCTGTAAGCATTACTGCCCAGCAGATAGAAGTTAAACTAGTATTTGATGATAGATGACTGAAATTCTGAAATTATAGTAATCACATTAGATTAGAAATTTGTACGTGCTCATTTGTTATTAATGCATTCAACATTCACTCGGTTAGCCATAACTATGGAGTATTTTCTGTGTGATTGCTTTCCTACATTCTGAATCTGCAACCCCATTGCTAAATAAAAATTCTATTACAACCAGTACACTGGGTACTTTTTAATTTAGTAAAATTCTTATATACTGAGTGGTAAAAGCTACCTTTCTAAGAACCCGAATCCATGTCATAGTTAAGTATTAGAAGTTTATGGTTAATAAAGGAGAATTTGATTTAGTGTCTCTTAGGATGAGAGATTATGAATAATTCATGAAATATTACCAGTTTCAGCAAAGGGTTTGCTGATTAGTCCCCACATTTTTCCCAATCTGTACATTATGTTTGAAAGACATCTGGCCAACAACTGATCACATTTTTCACACACAGTATAATCTAAGAAGCATTTTAAAAATTTAGTTTTCAAAAACAGCCATAGTACAACCATGCCTTATCCATTTGATTGAGACTATGGTGGTTGACATAATTAAACTGATGAAAAGAGAGTTCCAGAACCAGGAAGCCTTTGTTGTCATTTTAAATGAAGAATACATTTGAGAATTAGCAAGGTAGTCATGAAAGTTTGATGAATCCATTCCGCACAAGTGAGTTATTTATTTCTATATTAAGCTTAAGACCCAGAGAAAAGTTACACATGTTTTATCTTGTTGCTTGTTTTCCTAGACCTTTCTTCTTCACATCACTTTGTTTTCTGTATGGTCCTTACTGTTTCTCTGAATGAAAATTATTCTTTTCTTTCACACATTGTTGTATAAACCAGAGTGACCGTAAGTCTAGGTTTTCTTTTATGATTTGGGTTTGCACCTGTTGCCATGGCAAACCTTGGAATTTCAAATTTCCTGGACTTTTCATTTTAAAATATTATTTTAAAATTACTAGGGCTTGGTCATTAGTCTTACTCTTTTTACTTCTAGCTTCTGTATTGATATAGTCCAGAAGTATGTGTGATGCACAGGTAATAACTATCATTTTCAATTGAACATGTGGCTAAATCTGAAGGTCAATCAACAGCAAACTGTCACTATTGTCCTAATTGATTTCAGCTGCAATTGCACCAGGAAAGAAGTGGACATCAGAATGTAATTCACACTATTACCCCAGTTTAAAAACAAAGTAAATGCATAAAAATTGTGTGTTATAGCCTAACTGGGGAAGTAAAAACCTGCTGACCTATGTGAATTTGGAGATCATTTTTCAGTTTCTAAGAATAAAGATAAAAAGAGCATTACAATAGAAGCATACTCTATGTTGTAAAGTTGATTTCCATGGGGTTGTAGGTTAGCAATTTAAAAACCATTGAACATTGCAGCAGTTTGGCATTGTTTATGAATTCCAAAAATAGTTATTAGATTATGTTTGTAAACTGGTCTGTTTGAAGTTTCACTTTTACTTAATTAAATTATAATCAGGGCTTTAATTGGGCCACGTCAGTGGGGTCTTGTGTCTCCAACCCTTAGTGGATAGGGTCTCACAGATAAAACACATGGTAAAGAAGAGAGTTGGAGTTCTGATGCTGAGTTTTGATCTGGAGCCCGTGAAGTGAACACACAGGAGAAAAACATAGAGGAACAGAGATGGCTCTTTGACATGGCAGAAACCCTTGTGAGAGAGACAGAGCCATTTGCCTGATAGTCTACAGCTGACCTTGTGGAGAGAGGCAAAGCCTAGACACCTCGTAGTCTATGGCTGAACTTGTGGCGATAACAGAGCAGCTAAACCCCGAGAGAGGCAAGCCCTGGGAGGAGAGGAATCCAGGAAACCTGAACCCTAGCAGACATTGGCAGTCATTTTGATCCAACAAGTGGCAATAGACTTTGGTGAGGGAAGTAACTTATACTTTATGGTCTGGTAACTGTAAGCTTCTATCCCAAACAAATACCCTTTAAAAAAACCAACTGATTTCTGGTGTTTTGCATCATCACCCCTTTGATGAATACAATAACTATAGAATTGTCATATGATCCAGAAATCCCAGTACTAGGTATATACCCAGAAGAATTGAAAGAAGGGCATGAACAAGTAGATATACACCGATGTTCATAGCAGGATTATTCACAAATGCCAAAAGTTAGAAGCAACCCAAGAAGTATCCATCAACAGATGAATGAAGAAGAAAAATGTGATATATACATAAAGTGGAATATTACTCAGCTGTAAGAAGGAATACGTATTGACACACATGATAACATGAATAAATCTTGAAGACCTTGTGTTGAGTGATGTAAGCCAGTCACTAAAGGACAACTGTTGCATGACCTCACTGATATGACTGATATATTGAGCAAAATAACAAAGACAGAGCCTGGAAGATAGGTTATCAGATGAAAAAAGGGATTAGAAAGTGGTGAGCCAAGGCTCAATCTGTGCAGAAGTCATGATATGGTGGAAGGGGGTGGTTTAGCAGTGGATGGGGGTGATGGTGGTGCAGGGATGTGTGTGGGGTCAATGGTACTGGAATGTGAGGTTGAGCAGTGTTGGGAGGGGATGATTTGGACTATCCATGGGACTGGGGGGAGGATTGAAAGAAGGAGCATGTGAACTCTGGGGAGGTTTATGTCTGTGGTTGAAAATACATCTGTGAAAATGTACTTTTGGTGAATATGGCAGAGGAGGGTCACTGGTGCAGGGTGTCCATGGTGGGGGGACATGTGTGGGAAAGGGTGCACCTGGGGCATGTTTCTATGGAATATGAGTGTTTTCATTTCATAGGGTGTTGTATTACTGGGTGGATGCTCACACAATAAACAACAAAATATTAAATTCCCATTGGGGGGGCGAGGTGCTGCTACATTCTCAAATACAGGGGCAAGAATATCTTGAGTATATAGGCAGTGCCTAAAAAAGAAAACAGACAATATGCCAAACCCTCAATATTAATGCATATAAATATGAGCTTTATTCTTGATAAATTGAAACTTAGTGATTATAAGTTCTGAGGGGAGGGGGAGAGAAAAATAGTTGGAACATAGGGCATTTTTAGGGCAATGGAAGTGTTTTGCATGGTTTTGTAATGACAGACACAGGCCATTAAACATTTTGTCAAAACCT
>PVKH010025943.1:0-13313 GCA_004027955.1 Chaetophractus vellerosus | reverse complement strand
CTCACAAAGTCAACATCCATTCATGCTAAAAACTCTCAGTAAATTTGGAATAGAAGGGAACCTACAGCTAACACTGTGCATAACAGTGAAGACAGAAGGATTTCTCTATAAGATAGTAGTAAGAAAACAATATCTGGGGGCTGGCTCGATAGCCCAGTGGATAGGGCACCGGCATACCACATGGGAGGCCCCGGGTTCGGTTGCCGGGGACCTCTCCTAGTGGGCAGACCGCCTTGAGAATGGCAAGCCGCCATGGGCGGGCCAGAGCCGCCGTGGGCAAGGCAAAAAACTGCCACGGACAGGGCAAAAGCTGCCACGGGCAGGGCAGGTCACCCGTGAATGGAGCGCAGCCAGCCACCCGCGAACTGGGGGCCGGCCGTGAACGTATCTGCCTCACCACACTTACCCAACATCATACTAGAATTCCTAGTCCGTGAAAAAAGGTAAGACAAACAAAAGGCATATAGATTATACCTGAAGAGTGGAAAAACAAAAACAATACTGTCTCTGCATCGGCAACATTATTGTCAGAATATTCCAATGTTTAGGTTAACATAATCAATGTCCAGCAATTTCCCTAAATGAAGCTGTCATTAAAAAAGTAAAATGTTTAGTATTTTTGCTATTTATTCCATGGTCTGAACTATGAGAAATTTTGCATTCAGAAGCAAAAGATCCATTGAATACAAAAATAAATCTGAAAATATATTTTTGAGGAAAACTTTTTCTATTAAAAACTAATTTCTGTTTAAATCTATAAGTAGTTAGATTTTACTGGTATCCTATAATATAAGTTCCCTGAGAATTTCATAGGATTTTCTTCCTAAATTATTTGATAAGGGAGTGAGCTCTGATTAAAGCCTTTTTAGTACTAATTGCTTTTTTGTGTTTCTCCTTTTGCAGATCCTGGTGAAAATGGAGATTTGAAGTATGGCATCTTTCCAAGAATCATCACAGTAGTGGTGTCTCAACCTCATGTGAAACCTGGAAAATGACAAAAATGTGCTTTCTGTATGTGAAAAACAACTGTTATATATGAATTGCTGAATGTACATCCTTCATAATTTAAGGCTAGGATTGAAGGGATATGAGAAGGTGCCTGAGAGAACAAGTAAGTAGCAAAGATTTCTTCTTTCCCAGGAGCTTTGCGTATTCCTTCACTCTTGAGCAACCCCAATTACAGTCTCAGCAGTGCTTTGAATCTGTGTCCTCACAGACCATGTCATACTCTCAGAAATGGAACATTTTCAGTGATTAGGAACTTCCCTGACACTTTTTCTCTATTTTGAGTTGTCTTGCAAAGCTTTGACTTAAGATATAATGAGCAAAATGGCTATAAGGTGTCAGCAATTGAAAGGTGTTATGTAAGGAATGATTTTTCCTGCGTGTCCAGTTTAAAGGC
Organism: Chaetophractus vellerosus; assembly: GCA_004027955.1. Classification (NCBI taxonomy): domain Eukaryota; kingdom Metazoa; phylum Chordata; class Mammalia; order Cingulata; family Chlamyphoridae; genus Chaetophractus; species Chaetophractus vellerosus. The sequence continues at coordinate 11,911 of PVKH010025943.1, read as the reverse complement.
TTGCTAGCTAGCTAGAAGCCTTAAAAAATAGACCTAATTCACTTTTGCCTGCTTGTGATTTGATCCTACTGCAAACAGAAGTATATATGCCCCATAGAAAACATATCATAAGATATCACCAAATCTTTAGATTTAGTTGGTTACAAATTAAAATATTCAATACATGAGGTAGTTTTATGGCCTGATTTTTATTCATGGTGAAATAGACCTAATTCAGAAACACATACCCAGAACCAAGATACATAAATCTTAGTTGTCTTTTGGGTCAAACTAATTCTTTTTATGCTTGATTGTTTGGAAATGGGTTAGAAGAGCCGACGTTATGATATTTAGCTAAATTTTCGCTGATTTTTTTTGTACCTGCAACACATGGTATGATTATGTGTTGATAACTATCATTTCTGATTTTAATTATTTAGTTATTTAATTATTAAGCAAGTAGATAGCTATTGGATATAGAAAAAGGTAAGAAAAATGATGAGTATTAAACTGAGGAAATAAGGAATGTATGTTAATTTTAAAACAGCTTGTTAAAAGGTCTTTTTAAAAGTTATAGATTCATTAACATAGGAAAACAGAGTCAAGACTCCATATATATTCCCAATTTAGCACATATTTTCACGCATACACCCACATAAAAACATATGCACATTTAATACTTAAAATTATTAAAAGGTTTATTTTTGTAATCTTTCCTTCTAGCAATACAGAAGTTGATATAATGAGTTTTCTGATTTATCCCAACCTAAGTGCAGTTCAGCTACATCCTTTATGCTCTTTCTATTCCATATCCTTTAGCCAACTTCCTCACTGCCTCAAGCCTTCACTTGCAGTTCCTCTGCCTGAACTGATTTTTCTCCCATCTCTACCCTGATACTCTCCACACATAATTCAGGGTTAAACACAAATGTCATTTCTTCAAGGAAGCCTTCTATGATTTTCTCATTTAAGTTATGTAACCTTCTACCTTTTATTCCCTTCCAAAGTGTGCTGGAGAGTTTATCAGAGTTTGTCATTATTAATTTATTTTTCTATTATTAGAATACCAATGTCTTTCTCTAGATTGTGGGTTCCTTCAGGATATTATTATTTTTTGTTGGGTTATCCATTTTCTACCTAGTTTTTGGCACACAGGAGATTTTTATTCTCAACACCTGCCCTTTCCCTAATATTTCTCATTTTAGCAAAGAGCATTAAGCCAAAAGATGTGCCTCCTCTCTCTCTCACGTCTTATCCAAAACATTGGCACATCCAATCAGCTCTGCCTTAAAATATGCACTCATATCTGGGTAATTTTCACCCTCTTTGCCGCTTATATCGTCATTCAACCATTTATAATCTACTGGTTGTATTTCTGCAATATCACAATAAGTAGTTTTCTTGCTTCCACTCTGGTCCCCAACCTGAACAGACTATTTTTCTAGTACTCAGTGTGATCCCCTAAAATTATAAATATGATTATGTCAATCTTCTAATGAAATTTCTTCATAACACTTAGAACAAACCCAATGACCTTCCAGTGGTTAATAAAGTTTACAGTGACCTGATTCCTAATCCAGTCCGTCTATTAACTGCTTGCCGTTGCTCCTCACACTGACCAGCAGTCCCCCAGGTCAGGGCTTTTGCAGTTACTGTTCTGTTTGTTCTGCACCACGATCATGTGCTCTTCTAGGTCTCTGACTTCAAGCCAAATCATCAGAGAAAGCTTCCTTGTGTATCTTTTCCAGAACAGTTCCTTATGCCATCATTTTTTAATCTAAATGTTCCTTTTCTTTTTTTTTCCATACAACTTCATACTTTCTGTCATTTATTGATTGATTGATTTCTGCCTCTTCTCACTAGAATATAAACTTACAAGAACATGGGCTTCTAAAAATTCACTGCTAATTTCCCTTCAACTATTAGGTTTTCAATTAATAGCTTCAAATGAAGAAATAAAAGTTCAACAAATATTTCTTTAAAATATAAATAAGTGAAGGAAGTTATGAATGAAAGAATGATAAGTTAAAACACAATCAGGTTGCACAGGCTGACATTCCCTTTGGCAGGCAATAAGCTATACCTATGGTACAGCAAACTTCCAGCTTGGATATCTTGTATAAAAATATTCATTTATGCACCAGGTTTTATTAATTATCCTCATCATTTTATTATATTAATCCATATTTTTTTAGGATATCACTTATTTCCTTATAAAAACGACTCAGAATTTTATAGGCCATCATATCCTGTCCATTTCTTTTATCTAGGGTTCAAGATCATCCATAACCTAACTATAACCTGCCTTTTCTTGTCTTATTAGTATCAATCAAAATGAAAACTCTCTCACATCTCCTTTATATCATCCAAAATAATAAAAATCACACTGACACCTAGCACCTGGATCTTGGTTTATAGTATCTTTCTTCAGTAAACGCAAAAAAACAACAATTACAACAACAAAAACAGAGCTCCTTGGAGAAATGACTGATTCTACAGCAGGGAACAAACAAGTTGAGCCTGGAGCATCCTATATGTAATGGTTTAAGTTTGATTTAATTATGAATTCCAAAAATATAGATTAGATTATGTTTGTAAGCTGGTCTGTTCATCTGGGCATGATTGAGTTGTGAGTAGGGCGTTAACTGCCACGTCAGTGAGACGTTGAGCCCTGCCCCTCGGTGGGCGTGGTCTAAAGTATGGAAGGCTAGACAAGAGCAAGCAGAGATTTGGAGAAGCAGATTTGAGAAGCAGTTCTGATGTTGGAGTGAGCCGATCGCCGGATAGGCTACAGCTGGCCTTGTGGAGAGACGCAACGCAGAGAGTCTCATAGTCTTCAGCTGAACTTGTGAAGGAAACAGAAGCTAAGCCCGGAGAGAAACGCAGCCCCGGGAAAAGAGGAACCCGGAAGCCTGAACCCTGGAGACGTCGGCAGCCATCTTATTCCAACACGTGGACTTGGGTGAGGGAAGAAATTTATGCTTTGTGGCCTGGTAACTGTAAGCTTCTACCCTAAATAAATACCCTTTATGAAGACTGACCAATATTTGATATATTTCAAAAGGCACACCTTTGGCTGACCAAAACACTATAATACACAGGAGACACAACAAAAAGTTCACTACAATGATAGGAATATATTGAAGGCACACAGGGAACAATGTCAAATGGTCAAAGCTGGAAAAACTTGAGCAAAAAAACAAAAAAGGGAGAATTTGTTTACAACCCAAAGTGTAAAATAAATAATCATGATTCCATAGTAATATAAGTAAATGATTGAATAAATAAATAAATAAGGGAGAAGAAGCAAATCTATCATGTAGAAGACTTCCAGATAATATATTGTAGCTTCTCTGATGTTAAGGGAGTGAAGTTCCTTCGGTGTGGACTGTGCATGCTAACTTACTTTCAAAGAGTGCAGTTATGGAAAGGGGGACAAAGAGTGACTTAACAGTGAAGAAACGGAGAAACGCTACCTCTACTAGGTGATCATGGATAACGTCAGCAGTAATATAGCTCTTGATGCAATGCAATAAAATGACACTTTACCTCTGTGGTCTTTCCTCTGAAACACCATAGCCTTAATCTAATTATGAGAAAAACATCAGACAAATCCCAAATGCGGGATATTCTACAAAATAATTGACAAGCAATCCTCACAACTGTCAAGGTTGTCAAAAACAAAGCCTGAGAAACCATCTAAGACAAGAAAAGCCTAAGGCAAAAAGACGACTGAATGTAACTTGGAAACCCACATTGGATCCTGAACCAGAAAAAAGACAGTAAGTGTCTTGGTTTGCGAGGTTGCTATGTCAAATGCTACACACTGGGTTGGCTTTAAAAATAAGCATCCATTGGCTCATGGTTTCGGGGCTATAAGTCCAAAATCAAGGCCATGCTTTTCCCCTGAAGTCCATAGCCCTCTGCTGCTAGCTGACCACTGTCCGTGGGCTTTCTTGGCTAGCACCTCTGCCCCTGTCGCATAGGGCTCTCTCTCTGTCCCCTTGTGTCTGCTTTTCTGGTTTCAGCTAACTTCCAGCTTATGACCCTTCTTTGTGTCTTCTTCTGACTCCTGGCTTCTGGTTTCTTCTCCTTCTACGGTTTTCAGCACAATGAATTAAGACCCACCCTGATTCAGTTGGCCACACCTTTAACATCTTCAAAATGTCTTATTTACATATCGTCACCAGTTTATGTCATTAGCTTATGTGCCAAGCAGCAGCGTCACATTTTGCCTGTGAACAAAGTCATTTTTTTAAACCTTCCTTTCCTAAATCACTTTAATAATTTATCAGCCTTCTCCTCATCATCACTGTACCGCTGAAGAGATCCCACTGCCATAAGCCTGCAATTTAATTTTACACTTTTAAAATTTTGTTTCTAAATGATTAACCATAATAAATATAATTAAGGTCAAGAGATAATACCTCAAAGAATTTGTGCAGTGACCACTTTTAATAAGGTTTATATTATCTAGCATCTATAATAATTTGTTTTTCATATAGGATTTACATTTTTCTTATATATTTATATATAAAACTGTTGAATATAACATGAAACACATTTTTGAGTGATATTTCACAAGACTCATACAGATACTTCTATTGTCTTACTGATTTTCCTGAATTGATTTTTGCCATGTGTTTTTTAACAGGAGAAAGACATGTAAAGTGTAGGTCCATTAATTTTTAAGATGGGGCAGCTTGTTTTTCTTTTATATGTCAACAAATTCTTAAGGCAGAAAGAGTTGCAGTTGGCATAGTAATTTACAAAACTTGGTAAACATTATATTAATCTGTTGGCATTGTGCCAAATTGCACCTAAACCTTCAGCCACGGTGTTAATGCCTTTGAGATAATAGTGATTTCTTTAGCATGTGATGGTTCTCATCTATGTAGCCAACAGTGATGTTCTAACTTTATTCAATCTGTCTGCTAAAATAATGCTAGTGACTCATCTGCCCTGAATCTACTTCATTATTTTTGCCATGTCACATTTTGATGAAACACATAAATCACAGGGATCATTTTTGATGTGACTGAAATATTCATGTAAATTATAGTTGCTAGTGTTAGTCAGCCAAGATTACAACTGTTTTGTACAGAAGTTCAAAGACATGTATTGTACCAGAGAATTCTTCATCAACCAAATGCCATTTCAGTGGTTTTACTTCTATTACTGGGAATTATTAATCAGTTAAATCGTTATAATGGAAAACTCGGTGCCCTTATATGTATTTTGGGATTTATTTTTGTAGATGAACGACAAAGTGTATAGTACAATTTCTTCAAAAAGATTAAATTATTTAGCTATGCTTTTAGTAATACCTCACCAGAAATACCTATGTTTTGATGGTGCTTTACTGATGAGAGCTTTCAACAGAATTTTTGTTATTTGGACTTCATAAAGTTTACATAGTCAGGTGGCAAAGCAGTTAACTGGTCTTCAGACCACTTGAATCCAAGTCTCTATATATATGTTGTCTCCTGTCAGAAAAATATTTGAAATATGTGACATACATCTTTTTTCATTTCTAGTTTATTTGTGGAGATTTGCAATCAACTAAATGAGTTAAGTCCAAAAAAGTTTTAGATATTTGATCCATATCATATGTGACATCAGGGCAATTATGAATGCATTGCAACCACCAAACAATCACTCTGCTTTCTAACTCGATGCTGTTGGAATGTAACACATATCAAACCATAATTAATTGCATCCTGAATTTGGAAAACATAAAATACAAATGTGTATCGACCCAGCATGATTTTAATTTATGCTAACAAATAAATCAATGGTTGCCCTGGTTGCATATCAGAGTCCCTTGTAGAGTTTTCCTAAATGGACAAATGATCTGGCTCAGAATTGTGGAATTAAAAATTTGAGGAGGATTTGGACAGTTCTACAGACAGAGAGATTGTATAGATAGATAGATGATAGATAGGTAGATAGATAGATAGATAGATAGATAGATAGATAGATAGATAGATAAATGATAGATAAAAGGTCTCATGATATATAGCAGGAGGCAAGGGCTACAGTTCTAAAGCAATTATGTCAGAGAATTTTTTGAGAATAGATTAAAATTTTCAGAAGAAAGAAATTGGAAACACCTTGAAATGAGAAGAAGGTAGCATAGAAAAGAAAGACTAGTTAAATAAAGGATAAACTTGGAATTTTCGTAAAGGTGGAAAGAATTCACAGAAACTGTTCCCAGGCTCAATGGGGAAAACATAGTTATAAATGCATAATTATTGACAAGATCTGATATACTATATTATGCATTTACTGGATTAATTATGGGCAAAGAACCCAGTCATCTGTTGTAGCAGTTTGGATTTATCTATGAATTCCAAAAATATGTTTGTAAACTGGTCTGCTCCTCTGGGCATATTAGATTATATTGGATTCAGAGGTTTCACTTTTACTTGATTAAATAAAGATTAAGGCTTTGATTGGTCCACATCAGTAGGACACTGCATCCCAGCCCCCTTGGTGGGTGGGGACTCTCAGAGAAAAGCCCTGACAGAGAACAGAGTTTTGAGTTTTGAGCTAGAGCCAGGAAGTAAACACATGGGAGAGGGCAGAGCAGCTGAGCCCACAGAGAAATTAGCCCCAGGAAAGATAATTACTCAGCTCGTCTTTGGACAGCCTATGTCTCCCAGACATTCTTCAGGGAGCTTCATTGGACTTTCATTGGAGGCCCTGTTTGGGAGCCTGCCTGCAGGACCTGGACGTGTGCATCCCCATGGTCACGTGAGAGACTCTTATAAAATCTCATACTATTTATAGATCTCTCCTGTTGATTCTGTTTCCCTAGAGAACTCTGACTAATACACCTGTAGACAAGTGACTTTCGGCAAATTGCTTAACCTGAATGTCAATTTTCTTCTGTGAAATGGGACTATTAGTGTTACTACTCACAAGACTGTGAGGATTAACTACATAATTTATGCAAAGTACTTAGTAAGGTGATTGGCCACAGTCACCACTGAGAAAAGTTGGGTGGTATATTTGCCACCATTGAGTAACTCAGAGTCCCACAGGCTTGGATGGAACATATGTGCCACATGTTATGGTAAATTTTTTCTAAATTTCAGTTTTGCTTAAGGCTGGTTTACCAGTAATGAAGACACTTTCAGTTTAGGTGTCATTGATAAAAATGTACATATCTTGGGGAAAAATAAATATTTCTATTTAATATTATTTTCCTCGTGGTACTGCATCTCACTGTCACAAAATGACTTTGTCTCTGCAAGTGGCTATATATTTAAATGTGCTTAAATTCTATAGAAAACAGGAAAAGAATATAATCCAGTGAATATCTCACACAGAATCTAAAGGTGATTTTTTAGTGACAGACTTCATAATAAAATCAATTTTATAATTTTTTCTAAGAACATCCAAAACCCCATGATGTACAAAATGAGTTTTTAAGTGAGTAAAGTTAGAAAATGCTTAGTGTTTACTATATGGCAGGTGCAATTATAAAGAAAAAACAAATATTTATTAAACAGATCTTAGAAACAGAATCCTAAGCAAAAGTATTTAAAAATAAAATATTATATTATGATTTACTTTAAAAAAGCTTTCAGAATAAGTTTTATCTGAGTGGTATTTACTGAGAATTTCAAGTTCTTGTTTCCTTAATGAAAGTATTGGATTCCCAACTATTCAGACCCTTCCATTTCTTACACTCTGAGACTTCCTTCAATTTAAAATCCTATGAAATTTAATACCCTTAACAGTTACGTGCAGTAAGTTAAAAATTGGAACTCTAGGGTAATGGAATTCTTAACATGTCTCCCCAATTGAACAATTTATTAATAATAAGTGGCCCATTGACTCTGGATGAACATGCAAATATGTCCCATAAGGTGACTACATTTTCACATCCTTAATATTTGAAAAGTTCAGTCAATACCAAGGTTTTTTTTAAAAAATGGTAATATATATCTACTTCTCCTCTAAAGGTACAGGGCTTTCAAAAAATACTTTTGCTTTTATTTGTTGTGCTGACAGAGTAAGTAGTCAAATGTATGCTCATATGTAATCAAATAGAAATATAAAATAGTAAAACAAAATGTATCTAACCATTTAAAGGGAGACTATGCTACAAATGAAGGAAAACATCAGGTTATTTCTTCTGAAATATTTCAAAACAGAAAAAATATGTGCATTTTTCTTTCATGTTCCAAAGAAAGGTAAATTGTAAAGTATATTTTATTAGAATGTGTATTAGTCAGCCAAAGGGGTACTGATACAAAGTACCAGAAATCTGTCGGCTTTTATAAAGGGTATTTACTTATGGTAGAAGCTTACAGTTACCAGGCCATAAAGCATAAGTTACTTCCCTCACCAAAATCTGTTGCCATGAGTTGGAGCACAATAGCTGCAATATCTGCAAGGGTTCAGACCTACTCTTCCTCTAAAGGCTCTATAGTCCCAGCTTCTTCCAAGCTCAGCCACAGGCTGGACAAGTCTTGTCTCTCTCCTGGGGCTTGTTTTTCTCAGGGCTCAGCTGCTCTTCTCTCTTCACAAGGCCAGCTGTAAACTGTCAGGCAAAAGGCTCATCTGTCTTCCCAGGGCCTCTGCCGTGTCTAATGGAGGCGTCTCTCTTTCCTCACATATCTGCTTCTCTGTGTATTTACTTCCAGGGCTCCAGGATCAAAACTCTAACTGTCCCCTCTGCCATGTCATTTTCTCTGTGAGTCCCTGCCCATCAAGGGAATGGGGACTCAATGTTCAACTGATGTGGCCCAATCAAAGCTTTAATCATTAATAAATCAAGTAAAAGCAAAACCTCTGAATCCATTCCAATCTAATATGCTAAGAGGAACAGACCAGTTCACAAACAATTTAAAATCTATTTTTGGGATTCACGAACAGTATCAAACTGCTACAGAAGGAATGATGAGCCAGTCTCTAGAGTATAGGTCCTTCAAATTATTTTAATATACATATCTGTTTTTCCTGGTACGACCCAAGGAAATATAACTGAGAAGGGATATATATGATTCTCCATTGAAAACTGAGTCTCTGATGGCTCATAGTTGGTTACTCTCTTCACTAGAGTGACTCTAAGGAAATTGAATAATATTTGTGAATGAGTCAGGGAACATTTTACATGTGGAAATTCAAGGTAAATCACAGACATAAGATTTTATTTTCAGACTGCAGGTCTGTCCTTGCAGCAGGGGTGACGCAATAGCAGAGTACGGGCTACAGCAACCCGAGCCATGGCAGGACAGGCTTTTAGAAAGTTTCTTCCCCTCTTTGACCAAGTATTGGTTGAAAGGCATGCAGCCGAAATGGAACCAAAGGAGGCATTATGCTTGCAGAAAAAATCTCAAGGAAAACTATTGCAGGCAACAGTAGTAGCTGTTGGATCAGGATCTAAAGGAAATGGTAGAGATGCTCAACCAGTTAGAGTGAAAGTGGGAGATAATCTTCTTCTCCCAGAATATGGAGGTACCAAAGTAGTTCTAGATGATAAGGATTATTTCTTATTTAGAGATGGTAACACCCTTGGGAAGTATGTAGAATGAAATAGATCGCAATTGAAATGACATCATGTGAAGCTGCCCATTTCACTGAAGTTCTGAAATCTTCCACAATAAGGATAATTTCCATGTCTCTCTTTTATAATAAACTAATGATAATCCAGCATCTCTAAAATTTAGTTTCACTGTACTAATATAAACATTTTCAAATAAAAATAAGTAAATTTAAAAAAAGATTTCATTTTCATGAAGCAATTTTTTAATTGGCAAGAAAACAGACGGTCAATCATGTCAGTTAACATACAGCTTTGACTCACATCTTTTGATCCTTCTTTGCTACCCCTCAAGGTCCATTTCATTTTCAGTAGAAGGTGCTTACTCCATCTAAAATCTTATTTCTTGCTTCTACCATCCCCTATATTGTTTATAAACTAATTTTTAATATAGTATTCATAAATTTAATTCATGCCCTATTTTGAAGATTTAGAGAACACATAAACACACATACCACGCATTCAACCTGATTTACTTTCCAACCTAAAAAGTGACTTCAAAACTAAATGTATATGTAACAACCATTTTCAACATCAGACATTAGGTAACACAGGAGAGTTAGCCCTCAGAAAGAAGGAACAAATAAGGTGAACTTTATTATTGCACCAGTTTATGGCATGGGGAAAGACTACAGCCAGAGGGGAAACCTGGTAGAGTCCAGTGATTTCTCTGAGAATAGGAGATGGAGCAGGGAGTACAGGAAGGCCTGGGTGGCTAGAATTTGCAGAGCAAAATGCCATAGAAGAGAGAACTGTACTAGATAGAGCCAAAAGGTCCCATTTGAAACTTCAGCTAGGTATTGACCAGCACATATGTGTGAAGAAGCTACCCAATGCTCAGGAAAAGCCACCCAAGAAGAGAAAAGTAACAATTCCTCAGAGCTTATAGAGAACTGAAAAGAGTCTCTGTTTCTGCCAGCTACAGTGGAAAATCTCATAGTTCATGGAGCACGAGAAAGAGTACTCAGAATGGTACTGCTTCAGTAGTGAGGTGAAAATAGTCCTAAAATATAGATTGCTTAACAGAGCTTGAAAGAAAGACCTGTGAAGATCAACTTATTTCCAAATAAATCAACTATATACTAGAACATATCTCAGGAATCTTTATAGGAATTAAAAGTTATCTGGCAAAAAACAAGGTAAAAGTTTCAAGATATGGGATCCAATACAAAATTACCAGTCATGCAAAGAATTAGGAAAATAAGACTCATAATGTGAAGAAATAGACTGAAAAACAGCAGAGATGACAGAATCAATAGGAAAGCACATTATAAATGTCTGGTATGTGCTTAAGAAGTAGAAGAAAGAAAGGAAAGGAAAGATTTTTAAGTTGAGATCTTTAGTATATGAGGAAGATACATACTGAACTTCCATATATGGAAAATGCACTGTTTTAGATGAAAAAACAGTAATTGGGATTAGAAGCAGATTATTCATTGAAGAAAAAAAGATTAATAAACTTGAAGACATAGGAATATTAACTATCCAACATGAAACAGAGAAAAAAAATGATTGATAATTTGAACAGAGCTTTAGTCAGATGTGGGACAACTTCAAGTGTTCTAATGCATGTGTAAGTGGAGTACTGAAAGAAAGGAAGGGGAAGAAATAGATGTAAATATAGATGTAGATATAGAGACAGATAGGTAGATAGATAGATAGATAGATAGATAGATAGATAGATAGATAGATAGATATTTAAAGAAACAATGGACAAAAATATTCTAAATTTGATGGAAATGGTACCTCAGAATTTCAGATCAATAAAACCCAAACAAAAGAATGTATGAGGTACATATAAAGTATGTATACTAAGCACATAATAACCAGAAGACTTAAAAGCAGTGAACAATAAAAAATCATAAGAACAGATAAAGAGGGAAAAAAGCATTATATACAGAAAACAAAGATAGGAATAACAGCCATTTCTTTTTAGTTTTTTATATTCCCCCCTTTCTGCTTGTTTTGCTGTGTTGATTTTTTGCGTTCTTCTGTGTCTGCTTGTCTCCCCACTGTTGCGGCGAACCACCGAGTCTGCTCACCGCACGGCGGCCTTGCCTGCTCGCAGGTGGCTTGTCTTGCCCGCGGGGGCTTGCCCTGCCTATGGCGGCTTTGCCCTGCCATGGCGGCTTGCCTTCTCAAGGTGGTCTGCCCGCTCAAGGAGGCCCCAGGAACCGAACCCGGGGCCTCCCACGTGGTAAACTGGTGCCCTACCAATTGAGCTACAGCCGGCCCCAACAGCCATTTCTTATTTGAACCAAATCCACACACAAGAGAGTGGATGAACTTATCTGAAGTACTCAAATAATAAAATATCTGTCTATCTAAAATTCTGTATCAGTGAAAAAAATTTTAAATTATACAAAATCTGAAAGA
>PVKH010025942.1:0-13305 GCA_004027955.1 Chaetophractus vellerosus | reverse complement strand
TCTCCTCTCTGCTTCTCTCCAATCTCTGCTTCTACTTGAGACCACCCCCACCGAGGGGTGGGGCTCAACGTCTCACTGACGTGGCAATTAACGCCCTACTCATAACTTAATCATGCCCAGATGAACAGATGAGCTTACAAACATAATCTAATTTATATTTTTGGAATTCATAATTAATTCAAACTCAAACCATTACATGCCCTGAAGGATCCTCTGTGCCTAGTGGAATTACTGGTGTTGCAGAAGGAGCCAGTGGGCTGCCAACACTATTGTCACATACATCTGGTCCCCAGCAATTACCTGTCCATTTTGGACCTCATCTAGTACTTTTCTCAGATGCCCTCAATGATCTGCATTTCAAGGCCTTCTTATCCCGAGGATCAGGTGGGACAGAATGTAGGGGATTTTCTAGGTGTTGGAGAAGTTCCTCAGCAATGACTAATGGAGCAATATTCAACAAGCAAAGGTGACTGGGTCCTTAGAGGGTTTGCCCTTGGGCAAGAAGCATCACCTACCAGTAAATGTGTGTATGTGTGGGGAGAATTGTAGAATGATATTTCCAAAACTACATTCTGTAGCTGACCAAACTGTTTCTAACAGTAGCAAAATTTTTCAACAATTTTAAAAGAAAGGCTGAATTATCTTTCCATATTCTCTGTAGAGCATTTTAAAGCATTGTTGTCTTTCAGTGGCATAGGAGTATGAAAAAAAGTGCTACAGACAAGTGTAAAAGACTTTATAATAAACTTGATAGTTATAGTTATGTTACTTTTTGGATTTTGTGAATGTTCCTGAACTTGATATTTCATGTAATTGTTAGTTTAATATGATTTATTTTCCTTTTCTTCATAAAATGTCCATTTTAAACTCAATTTTGTATTTCCTTTTCTAGAGAAAGCCTCCCAAATTGAATGGTATTATGCCTAAAAGTATGTTTCTTCTTTTCTGGTATCACTGTGTGATGGATGCTGGACTGGGCATTGTAGATAAAAAGATAGCTGTTCTCATTGTTTTCATAATTTACTTGGGGAAGGCAGCAAAAGAAAAAAATATTCATAATCTAATACAGTAAGGCTAAAGAGGTATACACATATACAGTTCTATAGTGTAGCACTTTGATATTATTTATGAATTCCAAAAATAGGTATTGGATTATGTTTGTGAACTGGTCTGGGCATATTAAATTGTACTGGAGTCAGAGGTTTCACTTTAGTTTATTAAAAATGATTAAAGCTTTGATTGGGCCATGTCAGTAGGACATTGAGTCCCCGCCCCCTTAGTGGGCAGGGACTCACAGAGAAACCACCCAGCAGAGAAGAGAGGTTGGAGTTTTGAGCTAGAGCCCTGGGAAGTAAACACACAGAGACACAGATACGTGAGGAAACAGAGAAGGCTTCATTAGACACAGCAAAGGCCCTGGGAAGAGAGATGAGCCAATCGCCTAGTAGTTTGCAGGTGCAGAGACCAGAGCCCTGAGCAGCTGATTCCAGAGAGAATCGAGCCCTTGGAGAGGGATGAGATTTATCCCAGCCTATAGGTGATATTGGAAGAAGCTGGAAACACACAGCCTTCAGAAGAAGAGGGAACCGGAAACCTTGCAGATGTTGGTTGCCATTTTGCTCCAACACGTGGCAACAAACTTTGGTGAGAGAAGAAAGTTACACTTTAAGGCCTGATAACTGTAAGCTTCTACTCCAAATAAATACCCTTTATAAAAATCAACTGATTTCTGGTATTTTGCATCAGCATCCATTTGGCTGACTAATACATATAGAACCTTTGAGAATGGACTTTATGTATCCTATTAAATTGAGGATGTTTGGCAATATTTTTCTCAAAATTCAATGAAGGAATTCAATCAGTTAGTGAAAATATCATACAAAAGATTTTGAAATGGTAAGTAAAGAGTGTATGTATGTATGTATCTATCTATCTAATTGATCCTCATTTCAAGTCCAAAGCACAGCAACAACATTCAGAGGAAAGCTATATACTTATGCCATAGACTCTGAAAATTGGCATCTGTGAAAAATAACTAGATTATTCTAGAAAGCCTTAAATAGCACCCACTAATGTATTAATGTGTTAAATTCATTTCGAGATATAACAATTCTAGATTGTATGCATCTAATTTTATAGGCTTGCTTTATATATATATCTCAAATATACTGATGGAACTCCAAGCAAAAATTATTTGGAGATTTTAACACAATTCTTAGTAACTGAGAGAACAGGTAGAAAAAAATAAACTAGCTGTTATATAGTAAATATCATACAGACCAATGAAATAATTATATTTTTACAAGCACAATGGATTGTTTTGAAAAAGTTGATATATTTTGAGTCAAAAAAATTTTCAGTATTTTCAAAGAATTTAAATTTTACAGATTATGTGTTTTGAATAAAAGACAGCAAAACCAGGAACCAAGAATAAGTGGACAACAAGAACTATCCTATGCATCTGGACATTAAATTATTGTAAGGAAGGAAATATACAAATCATCTCAAACAATAATATATATGCAAAAATTCTAAATAAAATTTTAGCAAGTAAAACAGCAATATATAAAATGATGTATGTGTATCCAAGTAAAACATAGTTAAATTAATAAGACCAATGTATATAATTCACGACAATCATAGAATGAAGTAGAAAAATATATCATCTAAATATAGGGAGAAATTATTAATAAAATTCAAAGTCTAAAGAATTCTTAGAAAAATTAGTAGGAAGAAACTTCCTAATATTATAAATGTTATCTAAAAATTACGTAAAATAAAAAATTTATGCTAAAATATTGAAATATTTTCCTTTTGGATGGAGAACAAGAAATAATGCATATTACCACCACTTCTATTCAATATTATAATAGAATATTTTGCCAGTGAAATAAAGGAAAGAAAAAGAAAAGCATTTTCTAGACTACAAGCATACACACAGAAACAATCACATTTATACTTCGTGAAAAACAGTTTAAAAATAAGAATGATGGCATTTACACCAGCACCAAAACTTTAAAAGGTACTAAGAATCCGTTTAACAAAAGATATTCAAAATTTCTAAACAGAAAATTAAGTAATATCATTGGAAACAAAATCAAGAAAATATAAATAAAGCCTATATCCATGAATTGATAGAATCAATATTACGAAGATGTTAATTATATAGGCACATGTGCATGTGCCTACATATGTGCAAGAAAGAGGAAGAGAGCAAGAGAGAGAGAAAGAGAGAGCGACTTCTGTGGAAATCTAAAGGGCTGAAAACAGCTGTGGCACTTTTAGAGATTGTGGAAGAACTATTCAACTGTGTGTCGTGACTAAAGCAATTTATTGTTGACAAATGGTAAAGGTACAATTTGTCGATATCAAATGGAGTAGAATTGAGAGCCCTGAAATACTCACTCATATATAAACACTTGATTAATGACAAATTTTGAACTTTAGAGAAGTATAAAAATTACATTACTAAATAAAAGAGTATACAGGGCTGGGATACTTTCATATCCACATGAAAAAATAATGAAACTTACTCTTAACTGACATCAATTCCACATGGATAGTGATACAAATGTGAAAAGCAAAATATTAAAGCTCCCACTTTTGTGGAGTTTTTTTTTTCTTCCTAATTTTGAGCTTCTTCATTACTTTGCTTCAAACAATATTCACCCCATCTCTGTGCATAACTGGATCCATCCAAAGTCAGCATCCTGAAAGTAAAGTTAAGCAACTGTGCAATTTCATGGGTTGTGCAGACTGGGTCAATAAAACTTTGCTGGACAGGGATTATTTGCCACTGTGTTGTCCTTTGGAAAAATAGGTAGCAGTAAAAGGATTGAATGAAATTAAATGTACATCATTAAGAATTTTCATGCATTTTGGAAAATTGCACTGCAACAATATTGTTCTAAATTATGATCCATCCAGCAGTTTTTGAGAGTGCATATTTCATTTCCATCTTTTTAGTATAGAGATTTATTTATTTGCCTTGACTTGCTTTGAGACTGTTTACATATTAATTTATTTGAAAGAGTTATAGATGTGTATTCATTATCACGTAAAGGCATATAACTTATATTGACTCACAAAATATCGATTAGAAAACTGTGCATACTTTTCATTTAAATATATGTGAATGTCTATCAGAAAAAAACTTTGCTGTATATGCAACAAAATATAAACAGGGTTCATCTAGGAATGGAAGGCTTATGGTTGACATTTTTAATTGATAGTTTTATGGAGATAAATGTAGATTCATATGCAATTGTAAGAATAATAGAGAAATCCCATATACCCTTTACTTAATTTCCCAAAAGGTAACATCGGTAAAATTATAGTGCAATATCACAACCAGGATATTTATATTGAAGTAATCAACTCAGCTTATTCAGATTTACTTCTGTGCGTCTGTTTATTTCCATATAATTTACCACATGTATAGATAATCTCTACCAGCACAAAGTACTGAACAAGGATCCTTTCATCAGCACAAGGATCCCTCATATTGCCATTAAAAACCACCCCCTACCTGCCCTTATCCCCTGAATACACCCCCTCCCACCACCTGTCCTTATCTTCTTACAACCACCAATCAGTCCTCCACTTGTATAATTTTGTCATTTCTAGAATGTTATATGAATAAAATAAAACAATAGGAAATGTTGGGAAATGACTATCTCACTCACCCAAATTCCATTGGTATATTTCCAAGTTTTTATATGTATTAATAGACCTTTCTTTTTTATTACAGGTAGTTTTTCACTATATTTATCATTGTTTGTTCACCCATTCACCTGTTGAATGGCATCTGGACTGTTTCAAGTTTGGGGTTATTCTGAATAAAGTTGCTATCAAACTGTTTGTGCAGGCTTTTGTGTGAATCAGTTTTAATTTCTTTGAGTTAAAGATCCAGGAGTGCAATTGCTGGTCGAAATGTATTCACATGTTTAGTTTTGTTGAGTGTTGTTTGTTTTTAAGCAAATTCCCAAGCAGTTTTCCCTAATGTCAGTAATGTTCAAGTAATCTAGTATCTGCATATCCGTGTTTGTTGTTGCTGTTGTTGTTTTACGCCATTCTGATAGGGGTGTAGTGATAGTGTTAGGAACTGCCAAACTGTGTTCCAAAATTGCAATAACATTTAAAAAGTTTTTGTTCCTTTACTCTGAGTTGTTTTTTTCTCTAGTCCCACAGCTACATGATTAGTTCAAGGTAGTCAGGATGAGGGAGGGAGAGGGTAAGAGTGCAGGTGGAATAAGAGTGTGGTTGGCAGCTTGCACAAAAGAAAGAAAAATGTTCTTGGTCATTCCACCGAATTGCTTCTGCTCCTTTGTCAAAGATCATTTGCCAAATCATTTGCCTATATTTATGTGGGTCTATTCTGGGACATCCATCTATATGTCTTTCCTTTCACCAACACCACACTGTAGCTTTACAGTAAGTCTTGAAATTGGGTAACATCAGTACTCCAACTTTGTCGATACCTACAAAAGTAATTGAGATTTTCAATAAAAGAACACAGGATATCTCTCCATTTATTTAAATCTTCTTTGATTGCTGTCATCAGTTTCATACTTTTCTGAATATAAATCCTATAAATATTTTATAAGATTTATACTTAAATATTTAATTCTTTTGGTGTTATTGGAAAGGTATATTTTGTAATAATTCAAATTCTAATTTTTTCCCTTACCATTTTAAATTAATGCAAATGTAAAAAAAAAAGTTGTTCAAACAACTTTTACAATGATCTCTTTAGCTATATGGTGAGTTAATCATATGTTCATTCTTCCAGGTAGTCATCTCTATTATGAACCTTGAATTTCCTCTTCCCTAAGTCTAGAAACTCTATCCTCTCATCCCATTATTTTTCACTTGCTATGCCTCTACTCTTTATGTTCCTAGGGGAACTGTTACTACTCTTCCCCTACCATTCTCTACATTACTTAGTAGGACATAAGTTTAAATACTTAGATTGATAACAACCTAAGATTATGTTTTTCCAATATTTTACCTTTTCTTCCTAATAACATTTAAATATCACGAGGACACACTTTGTCTTATTTATCTCTGCATCCATAGCTTCTGGAAGAGTATCCAGCATACAGTAAATACTCAAAAAGTATTTTTAAATGAACTAATGAATTAATAAGCCATGTCAATTGCAATTTTTAAGAAGTGCTTTTGTTCTAACTGGAAAGTTATCCCCTTTAAGCTTCTATCATGGCCATGACACAAAATAAGAGCATAATATATACTGAAAGAATTAGGTCCTAGTGCTGTTTAGGTAATACCAAAAATTTTAAGTGACTATTCCTCAAATTTAAATCCATTTTTTATTGTATATTTTTGGGTCTATATCAAAATACCTTTTCAACAGCTTTTGCAAATTTAATGTTGAGTCATTATTCACAAATAATGTTCTTATGATTTTTCCAAACAAAAAGCAATTACTTAAACAATAGAGAAACTTATTTTTCTATCATGAAATATCTGGTTCAGCAATCCAGGACAGATATGTCAGCTCTCTATCAACAGGGAATAAAACTTCCACTTTTTTTCCCTGCCATTTCCTAATATTTTTCAGATTCTGCTTTAAGATGGCTCTACCAGTTCCTGCCAACATATTTTTCATTATTTTGCTGCATATTTATGTAGTAATTTGGATTTGACACAACACTTTCATAAGGAAAATCTCACTCCAACCTCATAACTGTCCTCTCAAGAAGCAAGTGAGAAAACAAAGCTCAGAGAGCTTAAGGGACTGTATCAGCAATCTATCCCTTGCAAGATATAGTGAAGAACCTTGAATAGTTGGATACTCAATGTATTTTAGTTTCTAAAGTTTATATATTGTTTTGTACACAATATGATAACATTTCAATAACTTTGCAATTTTGCAAAATGTTTGAACTAGGAAGTTATTCAAAAATACTTAAATTTGCATGCAGGGACAAATAAATTCACCTCATTAGATATTCATGTATTTTTTCCCCAGAATACTGAGTAAAGAAATCAGTGAGATAATGAATCTTTCGCTAACCTGACGTGAGAAGAATAATCACTCATACAGCATTCTTGCATTCACACAATAAATACTCTACATATTAAAAGCCCGATTGACTTTTAAACTCTTGGATACCTTAAGTGGTAAAACAACTTTCTAACATTTAGCAAAGTGTTTTATGGTGCATTTAACTAATGTAAAACTTTGTGAATGATGATGGATTAGTGTCCTAAATAATATTGATTTAAATGTTTAATTCCATGCTATATTTTTGCATATATTAGTCCATTTGAAGCTATTAAAAATACAGTGACTTAAACCAAACAACTGCTGCTATGCTATTATATTCATTTAACAGAAAAACACCAGAATTGACATTTGAAACTGCATTTTCTTATTAGAATGCTGTAATCCATTCATTAGGTTGCCTGTGTAGGGGAATATTGAATAGTTTGCAGAAGGAGATCAAACAAAATGACCCCATAGGGAGGTAAACACAATACTACAATATTAAGCAAAATTAAGAGTTCAAGACAGGGAAGTGGTTATTTTGTCTACATACAAGAGATCCTTGATCATTGGACAAGGCTTCATGTAGGATTAAATTTTCCATAATAGGCAAGAGTTCTCAGAAGCCTTACCAATTACATATCAGTAACAGAGTAAAAAGGTAGCAGACAAAACCATGCATTACAGCTTCAAGATCATAGAAAAAGTAGTTATTAAATGTGAGCTTTGATTTTAACAACACTTCTTTGCACAGAGGAAATCCCAGCCCTAGAACTATGGCCTAATAATGCAACCTTGGATCTGTACATATATGTACATGTATGTGTTTTATTTATATAGACATAGATATATGTGTATACACATACACTAACATATATCCAGTTACAATGCAATACCACATGGCTCAGTCTAGCACTTTTTCCTTTTCATATTTGTAATTCCTTTCTCCAATTGTGAGTAGTCTGACTTCTATTATCTTAACACATTTATTTATTTTGTCAATAGGTACTTCATTCTAAGTATTCTACATGTTTAGTTATATTTTAAATGGTACTGTTATTTTTTTTCATTTCCCAAATGTACAGTGCTTATATACAGAAATAAAATTGATTTTTGTCTATTGATTTTATATACACCTGTTTTTAATAATGAATCAGGAGATATTACAAAGAGTAAAGAGATGGAGATTTCACAATAAGTGTAGTAAATTGTGAGGAATGGTCATTATTTTAAGTTTTGTTTGGCACTTAAGAAATCAAGAGTAATTATTTCTTGATGGTTTCCAATGAAAGTTTATGCGGAGGTATTGGAAGCTTTATTTAAGTGTGTGGAAAAGTGAAAGCGACATGAAAAAGTAGGGAGAGCAATTGCAGACTTTCTACTTAAAAGTCTTCTGTTACAGAAAGAAACAAATGAGAGAAAGAAGAAAGGAAGGGAGGGAGGGAGGGAGGAAGGAAGGGAGAGAGGGAAGGAGGGAGGGAAGGAAAGTAAAAAAGAGAAAGAAAGAAGCTGCAACAATTTGAAGACATTAGCAGAGAGAGAATTCAGTATTGGAACAAGATTTGAAATGTGAAGAAATTTGAAGGAGTCAGCTAAAATGTTTCAGTGAATTATGTCAGGGAAACTAGCCAGTAATTTGGAAAGGAAATGCTGACCACTTACCTAATGATTTTGATTAATAAAATTACATGTATCACAGATTAAATTTTAAAATAACATTATATCACTACAAATGTTTTGGGAAATCATCTGTAAATTCAACTATATGTCTATAAAGTTTCAGAATTACAAGTTTTTCTAAGAACGATTCTTTTTTTTTCAAAGAATGATTCTTATTCAGCAGCAATAAATAAATATTAATTTTACTTCATAATATTTCAAAAATAAAGCACAAACAAGTAGGATAAAATCTGTAAAGACATTAACATTTATGGAGGAAGACAATATCATAAAAATTGTTCATCATTGTCATATTTGGTGATAAAATGTCATCAATAACATACAAATTTAATAATTTAAAGGATTCTATTATCTTTTAAAAATATAAAAATTCAATATAAAAATCCATGAAAATGTATAAAATATATGCAATGATAATGACTAACTATTGAATATAAAATGTATATACATTCAAAAAGTTTTAATTTATAAAGATCATTGTATTACCACCTATATAGATATTTTAAAAAATACAGTTGAATAGAATAAAAATTCTTCAAATCGATCTAAATAATCCAGAAATTTAGTGTAACACAAATGTATTCATATAAACCATTTAGGAAAATTAACTATTTATAAATGATGTTAGGACAATTAGATAAGTATTTTTAAAAATTTCATTAGTTTCATTCCTATAACCATAAATCAAGAAAAATTCCAATGAGTCAAAATTAAAATGTATAACAATAAAGTATAAGTCCTTTAGAATAAAATAATGTGCATTTCCATTATGAATTTGCAGTAAAGAAGATGGAGATTTTATAATTTTTCATATTTCTAAGTAGGATTCAAAATCCAGAAGCCATGAAAGGAAAAAGAAAGTTAATAGCAAGCATTTGTGCATGGGATGGGGTGGAATGGGAGGAAGGTACAATTCAAAAGGCAAATGACAAATTGAAAAAAAAATACTTCAGGACAAGGTCTAAACTCCCCAAATATAGAAAGTTTCTGAAAGTCAGTAAACTGAAAATAAACACTAGCCAAATAGAAAATAGTTTATAGATATAAACACATAGTTGATGGTCAAGTAAATTAAAATATTACTTATATATGTAAGAGAAAGCTCAATTTCAGCCATAAAAAGGAATTTCAAATTAATTTAAACTGAGACTTCCAATTCTGAAATGTGCCTATGAAGGATTAGTTTATATTAAGACTGACTCTCAATAAAGATTTTGTAAAAAAAAAACAAAGAAACGGGCAAAAGCCAGCTACTGAAGATATGCAAAAGCTTCAACCCATTTCAGAACAGAGGGCATAAGATCCTGAAAACAAGAAAACTCTGTGTGATGAGCCAATCTTCCCAATCGGATTGAACTTTTTAGGTCATTTGCCAATTTTATTGCTAGAAGAAAGCAGCAAACTAGAGCTCTCTGCAGTCTCATAAATCTGATTTGGCAGACATTGGGTTTCTTTCTTAATTATTTTAACTAAACCAGTTTCTGTACAATCCAATATTTCTGTTAGATATATTAAATATTTGCTCTTAGTATACCACATCACATCTGCTTTTAAAGCTAGGTTGTCTCTCCTGCCTAATATATCAAATGAGATATATTTTCTGAAATGAAAACTCATTCATGTGTCAAACCTTGAATAAGTAACCCTCCTGACTTGGTTTCAAGTCGCTCAGAGTGCTTTAAATACATCTTTGGAGTACCTTTTGTAGAAACCTCTGGGAGAAAAAGTTGACACTGACTTGTGATTGTAAGATCTTTTCTGCTGAAGGTAATCAGAGAATTTCTTGGTGTAACTAATTCTTGATGTTCTGTCCTTTTTCCAAGAGTTCCAAATACATCCAGTAACAAGAAACTAGTTAGCAGTTTTCCACACTACCCACATCTCATATCACATTGCTATATTCTTATGAGATATATCCCTTGGGCCAGTTGTAAGCTATATTATTAATAGTTTCACTGAATAGATCTCAGGAAGTTCCCATTCATTCTCAGAAGATAAATCTTTGTTTGGCTAATGCAGTATTTCCCTTGTCAGTTAACTGCCTTCAAAGTACTCTCAGTGAGCTAAATACTGACCTGATATTAACACTAAGAATGATAGAAACATCATGCTTCTTGGCCTAGGCCATGGCCAAGTTACTCTGGCACGGTCCTGATAAATACTTTCTCTACTGGAAAGAGTTAAACATTTAAGTATGCTGTTGTAATTATTAAGCTGAACTTTTCCTTTACTTAACCACCTTGTTCAACATTCTAATATGTGTCTAACTAATTCTGGATTTTCACCCTCTGATATGGTCATCAACAAACTTGAATAGTCTCACTTCATGCATCCTTTATGACTCCGTGCTACTTTAATGCAGTCCTTTAATGACCTGCCTCTTGCAATGGAAGTGATAAAACCTGCTTTGGTAATATCAGAGACAGTAAAGAACTTGTCCCAAGGCTCCACCTTTGGAAACACCACAGGGTCACTACGAGGGTAATTGAAGTTGAGATATTTAGCTCAAAAAAACATTTTAAGCCTCCAAATCACACTTATCTTTCACACAGGCCATATTGGTGTATCATGGAGTTCATATATAGGGCATATAAATTCTTGTTCTACCAATCCACCTAGGGTCCTATTCCCATCTGTTACAGCTTCATGAGGTATATACCACATGGTCTACAGTTATAGCGGATGACCTTCCAGCAGCTCCATCTTTTGGTTTAAGTTCTGTCGGATTCAGACATCTATAATTTTCCATTCATCCGTAATGCTCTTGGATTCTCAGATATTTTAATAAACTTATTACACATATGTTGAGCACTAATTGACCTCTGTCAAATGTTGGTTATATTGGCAAATTATCTCCATCTATGAAATCTTTGCATAAACTAGAATTTGAAGTGCTGTTAGGGTAAAGATTCCTACCGATCCAATCAAAAATCTTCTTTCCTCATCAGGCTCTGTGAACTGGATGCTTTTGTGCATCTTCTGTGGCCTAATAGATTTTCATTTTCTCAGTGCTTCTATTCAAAGGTAGAGAATGCTTATTCATGCCAATTAAACTTCTGATTTTAATGCCATTCCAAGGATCCTGAGACTAACCATCCCCTGGACTACAGGCTGGCTTTCCTGGCTCTGGGAAAAAGGCCTCCTTAATTTTGCTCCCCCTCCAATCTTCAAGTATGAAAGTTATTACACTTGATTTATCCTGCTAATCAACTTTGATTGCTGAGGTAAAAAGTATCATAACTAGTTCTATAGCCTCTACTTTTCCAGAGAATAGAGTATATCAACTTGATAGCAGGCAATTCCGCTGGGAAAAATTACGGACTTTCATTTTTTTGGCAAAATGCATGGTCTTTCTCTTTTGGAAAAAATTGATGACCTTTCATTTTGGAAGAATAGTATTGGACCTCATCCAGCCATGTTTAATTAGCTTCAATTTGCCCTGTCTTCTAAACTGTTGTCAGTATCTTTCCATCATTTTTCTAGATGCTTATGTTTCTTTTCAAAATATATTTGTCTATTTTACAGGTATTTAAGCATCTGATATTCTTATTCTCTGAATTTTCAGGCCCATACCTTCCTCTTTTTTTAAAAAAAAATTAAACAGCCCCAATTTTATTTTATATACCAATGACAGCCACTAAAGATGCTTTAGAAAGCCTTAGCTGAGCCACATGAACAATCAGGCCTATACAAGTACAGAAAATCCAAATATGCTTCAGAACAAAAAACTAAGTTGTATGTCCTGAAGGCATACAACTAAACTTCTTTACAAAAACACTTTTTCAAAAGGGCTATGGGAATATCAATTGACAAAAGCAGAACAAGTAGTTATGATTAGACAGAAAAGTCCGAATTGCTTAAAATAAGATAAAGTTATCAGTTTTAAAGTTTCTGCATCCATTTTTAATGATTAGTGAAGGAGTGGAAAGAGATTAGGATGATTTAATCATATTCTGAAAAGAAAACTCCCACTGGAGCTAAAATGAATTTACAGTCCAGTTTATAGGAATCCAAGTTACATGGCAATTAAATTATTAATAGTAATGCATAGTTATTATTTTCATACCAAATTCATGCTCAGAGTAACATGAAAATCCTGTTTTCAGAATAACATGTAATCCCAGTTTGCCAACAGTTAGGTCACACACAGGCACAGAAAGAGCAAATTCAGACCGAGGCCATCTCAATTTCTCAGTCCAGCAGTACACTGCTTTGAGACAGCAGCTAAGCTTCTCTACTTGTTTGCCAACCCCCTAGGAACCTGTGAGAAGAAAGCCAGCAGTGGAGAAGGCAAATAGTTTCTTCTTTATAATATACTCTTCCCAATTTAACTCATATGTTAGTTTTAATTAGTGATCAAACAGAGCATCCTTATTTTGCTTGTTGTGTGATTAGAATCTCAATATTGTCATTGAATTTAATTAAGGGCCATATGATGATATTTATTAGACATTTATCACTGGTTGAGAAAAATTTAAGTAAAATTTTAGCCTTGGTCATAGTGTAGTTTTGAAATTATTTAATTAATATAATATTTCAAGCCATTTCAGATCCCTTTCAGATCAAAATATACTCTGTCCACGAGCAGTAGAAGGAAAATAGATAAAGGAGAC
>PVKH010025941.1:0-13319 GCA_004027955.1 Chaetophractus vellerosus | reverse complement strand
CCGCCCGTGGGAACGGAATGGAGCCACCCTCGAACGGAACGAGCCACCGCCGTGGAGGGCCGACTCGGCGCGTCGCCGCGGGGACGGGGGGAGACAAGAAGCAGACATAGAAAAACACAGAAGAATGGACACACAGCAAGAGCAAGCAGAAAGGGGGGAGGGATATGTAATAAATAATAAATAAATCTTTAAAAAAAAATAATAAAAAAATAAATAAAGTAGATTATGGATAAGACTTTTATTGATGGGAACTACTTATGAGCATGCCTCCTATCTAATTTATCACCAAGCCATGTTGATGTTTGAAAGTGCCGCTGCAAGCAACCTTTAACGCCTGAGTCACTTCTCTCCATATTATCTGCAGGTCGTCAGGCTGTGGGGTTATTGCAGTAGGTGAGCACACCTGTGAGTCCCAAACACTGTCCATACAAGGTACAGCTATTTTTAAACACATATAGTTATAACTAATAATGTATATTTATCTAAATCACTACTTAATTTATCAAAAATTTACATTGTACATTTTCTTAATGTAAGTTGAAACCAAGTGTAAACATATAGGGGCTGTAAACAGTTATTCAAAACCTAAGAGTCACACATCCCGAAGATTTGGAACAGTTCATGAAGATATTGCAGTCATTTCTTCAGTGACCCTTTACCAAGCCCCATTCCAACTCCCACACTGATGACAAACCGCACGCCTACCGATGTGCAGTGCGCACGGGCGTCGGCGTGTAGGTGTGGCGGAACACTGCTCAGCAACGGCTGCATGCCACACCATAAACTGGGCCGCACGTGCAAGACACGCGCAGTCCTGAGAGTCCCATCTCCTTCAAGCGCGACGGGAGACAGCAGGGCCGGGAGACAGCACGCAGCCGTCCACTTTCTGTCCTTTTGGGCGTTTTAAGCCTCCATTTAAAGATTACCGCCAAAGTTACGGACAGACCTGAACTTGACAAAATAGTTTCTGGTCACGTTACTGTTTTTCTTAAAGTGGGCAGACTAAGGAATTAATCACCTAAATCGCAACAGTGTTGAGCCTGCCTGGGCACGTTACCACCAATGAACCAGGGGGCCCTAGGCACGCCAGCCATGTGGCTCCTCACTAAACACCACCAAGACTCTTGGTTTCCTCCGGCCCCCCAAAATCATTTATGAGCACAATAGTGAAACCTTTTCTCCTTCCTTCTAGGCTTCTTGGGGCTTGAGGTGATGCCATGCCTTCTCCGTGTGCCCCAGAATGGCTGGCAGAGTGAAACCCACGGTATGCACAGAAATTCAAAGCAGCAGCCTCCACTCCCCTGGGATCAAAGGAGCCTTTGGCACTTGAGAATGCTCAAAACTGGTTCCTCAAAAAAAGACATTGTTTTTGTTAAGGAGACTGATGATAACGCAGAGAATAGGGTTATGACCAAAGATGGAAGGGCATCGAAAACCCCATGGAGAAAGGAAGGCCCAAAGCAGAAGGGAAAAGGTGGCCTCATTTTAGGAATTTAAAGCTGCTTCCAAAGGAAAACTAAAACTAGTCCTTTGCATCTGATTTGCAAAGAATAAAGGAGCCTGCAAAAATAAAAATTCTCTTAGAAGACCACCAGTTCTTTAAGGGTTTGTGACTGTTAGAGTCTTCTTTAAGAATTGTAATCGCTATGGCAGCTTTACCCACCAACAATCTCAGGAAGCAGGCTATGCAGGGGCACAGGAGAGAGCAACTTTTGTACCAATTTCTGTTATCAATCTCCCAGGCATCACAGTGAAGAATGATAGTTAAAAGACAAATAAAGAGAATCACCTTTTACTGGTCTGATAGGATAATTCTACTAAGTCAAAGGCAAGAAATAGATTAAAATGTGCACAGTTGTCTATTACCTGGCTAAGGTACATTACATTAAAAGAATATAAGGAAGTAGGAAGTCTTCAAGCAGACGGGGATTGCCATTTGCCTTGACAGGCAGCCTGAGGACAAGGTCCCAAGGCGGTGGTTTCCGGCCTCTCAGCCCTGAGGACGCTGTGGGGTTGTCGCCAAGCAGGAGGAGCCTCTGGCGAGCTCCCCCCTTATCCTCTCTCCTGTCACCTCAGCCATCGCAGCCACTGTGATCCCACCCTTACCACTGAGGCCGGTCAGGCACAGCCTTTTCCAAGAGTAACGGCTCAAGTGATCTCTGAATAGTTCAGGAAACATCTTTTGAAGGGGCTTTAAATGACGGTTTGACTGAACTCTCTTCACTCCTCACTTCCCAGTCATTTTCACCGTTTCTGATGTGACTAGAACTAGAGTGGCTCCAGCAGGACCAGAAATCCCTCCACAAGAGTGGCTTTAGCAGACATATATTTACAGTTTACCGGTGCAAAGGTGGGATCTGAACCTTATTATAGAGAGTCAGGAAAAACCCTTCACTTCTTCCCACTTCACCAAAGTAATACAAAAACCCCTCAGGGGAACCTCCAAACAGCCTTATCTGTTCTCACAAACTTTTATCTCAGTTGATCGCAGGCTCAGTGACATCAGAATATTTTAGGCTTTCAGACATCCCTTTATCAATTCCTTCCAGCGCTTGTGTGAAGTGCATCCTGAGCTATGCCCAAGGCAATATTAAACACTCCCTTTCCTCCTAAATGATTTTCTGTCAGCTCCTGCATTTTGGCACACTTGGGAAAGTCAGAGATTCATTTATAAGGAATGATGCTACACAGTCATGAATTTAATCCCCCAAAATCAATAACATTTAGATTTTTTAAAAAGATAAGCAAGGTGCTATCAGTAAGAAAAAATCTCTATGCTTTATGGTCGGATCATTTTCACAAATCTAATTATTTGGCCATTGGAAAACCACAGTGTAATAGTGCTATTTAGTACATGACGTCCCAATTGGATATGTTAAACCATTAGAATGTAAAGCATCAGAAAGGGTCAATCAGAGATTCATCAGGACTTTTCGGATATGAAGCTAAAGATAGTTCGTCTCTATTCAACAGAACTGGAGAAAGCAGGTAAGTGGCTCTAAACTGGCTGCAAGGATGATCATAAAATACAGTATATTCACTCTTCTCTGACATAAATCACAGAGTTTTACACTATCCACTTAATATCCTCACGCGTTTTACAACCTAATGCAGGCATGTCAAACATTTTAATTTACCAAAGGACAAATGAATCATAAACATTACAACCCAGATACAGGTCTCACTGTTTGTAGACATGCTGAGGTGCTAGAGGCATGGCGCCCTCATTTAAAACTAGGATTGGATCTCAGAATGGCGTACTTTTTGACAGAGAACTCATGTGTCTCCATGCTGGAAAAGAAAAAAAAAAAATCTGTCACAGAAGGTTGGAACTGGCCGCTTACAGAGGCCCATCTATAAAGACTATCTCTTCATCACCAAGGGGTTCTTGGCCAGTTGGGTTCTTAATCTTAGAATCACTGATTTAGACATATTATGGTACATTTGGGTGCACTGACAAGGGAGAGAAAAAAATTGCCTTGCAGCAATCAGAGAAGAAAATTCTTCACTCAGTGTCTCTGGCCCCCAGCTCTACACGGAGATTTGCATCCTCCACAGCTATGTGTGGGGACTGGGTGAGGCAGATGGATGTGCCATTGAAAGAGTTCAGTCAGGGGTGTATATTATGCATTAAGCTAAGGGGATTTCTGTGCAGCCATCTTTAAGTGAAGGCTGACAGTAGTTTGCTGAGCTCATTATTTACTTCCTCCACTCGAAGTTAGGTGGTTGCAAGTATACACCTCAGTAAGCTATAGGGATAATTCCAGCATCGATTTCAAAACCTAAGTATGAGAATTAAACAAGAAAATGTTTAAAAGTGCTTACTTAAAAGAGCGTCTAGCACACTTTGTCATATAAGAAATGGAAGTTGCTACCCATGCTATCAATAAAGGCATTAACCAGATCAGCTCTCAAGTATCCGAGTTCTTATTTCTACAACATTTGCTATTTGTTTCTCAAAATGTTATTTTAGAAGCACAAATGCCAGCAGCAAACACGCAGCACCGAGACTCTGTCCAGGAATTTCCATATCCACTGCAAGTGGGATTTCTGATAAGCTATGATTTAAGCGCAATTTAAAGAAAACTTTATTTATTTGCTAAAAGTCCAAGGAGCCTGCCAAATACATGTGAAGTACTTATTTTATAGATAAAGTGACTTCTAATCAAATTCACATGGTTTAGAGGCAGATATAGAAATGGAACGTGAGCCCAGTGCCTGTGATTCCAAACCCATCTTTAATCTAAATGAATTGAACTCTTTCAGCCTCTGTACTATGATAAGCAGTTTGTGGAAGAAAAAAAAAACGAAAGCTTTCTATGCATCTTACTTTCCTGGCTTCTAGGGCGAATAGCACACAAGAGTCGGCTTAAACAACGGGAATGCACTGGCTCAGGGTTTCAAAGTCTGGAAAGCTTACTTCCCTGCAGAGACAGTAACATTCTGGCTTCTCTGCCATATCGCCATGTCCTCTCCTTTCTCTCCGGGTTCCCTCTGGCTCTTTTATGTGGCTCTCCTGTCCATGCCCCTTTCCTGTGCTCACTGCACGACGCCATTTTAGATCAACCCAGTGTGGGGACCCCTCACCCAAAAACATCCGCGAAGGTCCTACTTACCCGGAGTGCGGACCGGAACACACATCTGGGGGAGACATGATGCAATCTCCAACACAGTGTTTTTAATACTAACAAAAGAGTTGAAGTTTAAAAAAGAGAAAAAAGGAGTTTATATGAAGTTTCAAGTACACAGCTGTAAAAGAAAGATTATTTGGAATTAATGAAGATGTCACAACTTTCAAGGTGGGACTAATTATTATTTTAATAATTCATCATTCACTGTTTTACGTATATGAACTGAACACGTAGAGGCTCCAGTTGCTAGGCTAAGCCCTAGTAATAAAAACAAAAGCAGCCATAACTCTTGCCCTTAAGGAGCTCATATTTTTTGTGGGAGAGAAATATTTAAACAAACAATTACCATGAGGTATAAATTTCTGGGATGTCCAGGATGGAGGTGTAGTACTAGAAAAATGTTAGGCAGGGGCAACCACCCCTGTGTGGAGTTATCAGTGAAAGCTCCCAAAAAGGAGGAACAGTTAGGGAGGTGAGTGAGGCTCACCACAAAAGCAGGTGAGAAGGGGGAGCAGTGAATACTTCAGTCCAGACAAGTGCAAGAGAATGCCAGGCAGGATACTGAGGGAGGCTGGGGACCTGTGCGCCATGGCACATGAAAGAAAAGAAGGGGTATTAGCAAAGCGGAAAGATATGAAGTTGGAGAGAAAAGAAGTGTTTAGATCACAGCAAACCCCGGCTGAGGAAACAAAGCACAAGTGTGGGAAAGAAGGATGACAATAACTGGAAGACAGTGAAAATTACCCAGCAGTAGCACTCATTTGGTGGCTCAGCGTCACTGAAGACATAAAGATCTTGGAGATTAGGCAGCATAGAATAGCACACAATTATCTGCCCAATAGGTAGACAAAGGATGTGCAGTAATGACATCTCAGGGAAAATCTAGTTTGAGAGTAAAGGTCACTAAGTCAAGTATTATCTAGATTTCTGTCAAACAGATAGACTTGAGCAAAGTCACATGCCATGATCTCCCAATATACACACCATCAATCTCATAACCAGACACATCAGCCAAACCACATCAGTGCTATCTGAGCAAGCCCTGATAAAACAAAATTTTTAAAAATTCAGTGCAAAACTCAGGTTATCACTGACAAAGTTACATGAAATGTATAACAGTAGAGGGAAAAATTATTGCTGTCCTAATCATAGAATTGTAGAGAAAACTTCTGCCAATATAAATTCAAAACACAAACTTCAATTCCAACATATAGTGTTGAATTCTTCCCTCCTCTCCTTAAACAAGAAAAATCTGGGAAAACTGAAAATCAATGACTTGGTAGACCCATCAGAGAACTGAGGCTACAGAACAAAAAACAACTCAAACCCTGGAGAGCCAGGAATATCCTGAGAGACACAGCAACCAAAATCTGCCTACCTGGAACAGAAGTCCCTGGAGGCACAGAGGAGAAGGAACATTCGTGTGTGAGCTATGACAAATCCCAAGAGGCTGTGTATGGATTAGCACAAGAGCAGGCAACTCCTGGAGGCGCAGGAGTTTCCCACACTTCTGGGAAATTTCCCTCCAGGAACCCACCGGGATCTCCTGGGGAAGATCTAGCAAAGGTCCCCTCTTGGCCATGGCAAGGGGAGGGGGAGACTACCCTCATAGCATATGACGAGAGGCTCCTGCAGAAGGTCGTCCTGGGCTCTGGTGAAAAGGACTTTGCCAGAACGCAATTATGAAACCCCCTCAGAGTTCAAGGAAGGGAATCCTTACCCACTAGATCCCTTTAGCTTCCTAATACCACTTAAGGGTGGAAAAATACATGGCTAACAGGGGACAAGATTTCAAGGTCCAACTCCTTTTGAACCTGGGAAAAAAGAATTGGAGGAAAGGGGGGAAAAGACACCACTGGAGAAAAATTAGCGAAGCTCAGAGTTCCAAGACACAGGACCACTGAACAACTAAAACATAATCAAAAGGCTGTAGAATGCTCTCCATCCTCATCTACTTCCACCGCATTTAACAGGCCCCAGTTTAATAAAAGTGTACTGCACTTCCTGACAAAGAAAAGCCACGACCAGATGGCTGCACTGGTGAATTTCACCAAACATTCCAAGAAGAATTAACACCAAACAAGCTCAAATTCTTGCAAAACTAATTGAAAAGTAGGGGGCATTTTCCTAACTCATTCTATTAGGCCAACATTTATATTCCCTATGAATATATATGTAAAGTCCTCAAAAAGAAATCCTAGCAAATTGAGTCTAACAGCATATTTAAAACATATACACCGTGATCTAAAGGGAATTATCCCAGGTATGAAAGGGTGGTTAAACATAAAATTGATGTAACACACCACATTAATAGAAACACACACACACACACACACACACAATAATCACAACTGACGCAGGAAAGGCATTTGACAAAATCCAGCACACTTGATAAAAACACTTTGGAAAATAGGAACAGAAGGAATCTTCCTTAACATGATTAAGGGCGTATGTGAAAAACCCAGTTAACATCACAGTCAATGGTGAAAGATTGAAAGCGTTCCTTCTAAGGTCAGGAAAAAGACAGCAATGACCCATGTCACTACTGTTATTCAACATTATACTGAAGTCCTAGCCAGAGGAATTAGATAAGAAAAAAAAATTAAAAACATCCAATACTGGAAAGGAAGAATTAAAACTTTCCCTCTTTACAGATGATATGATACTATATATAGAAAATCCTGAAAAATCCACAAAGAGGCTACCCAAACTAATAAACAAATTCAGCAGAGTGGCAGGATAAAAGACCAACATGCAAAAATCAGTAGCATTTCTATACACTAGTAATGAACAATTTGAAGAAGAAATGGAGTGAAAAATTCTGTTTACAATAACAACTAAAAGAATCAAATATCTAGGAATAAATAAAGGACTTATTCATGCAAAACATTGCCAAGAAAAATCAAAGAAGACCTAAATAAATAGAAGGACATTCTGGATCATGGATGGGAAAGCAAAATATTATATTGTTAAGATATTAATTCTACACAAAGCTATTTACAGATTCAATGTAATCCCAATCAAAATTCCAATAACCTTCTTTAGAGTAATGGTAAAGCAAATCATCAAATTTATAAGGAAGGGTAAGGGGCCCTGAATAGCCAAAAACTTCTTGAAAAAGAAGAATGAAGTTAGAGGACGCAGACTTCCTGACTTTAAAGCATATCACAAAGCTACAGTGGGCAAAACAGCAAGGTATGGGAACAAAGATAGGCATATAACTGGTGAAATCTAATTGAACCCTCATAGCTAAGGCCAATTGCCTTTTGACAAGGCTGACAAGTACATTCAATAGTCTCTTCAAAAAACAGTCCTGGGAAAACCGGGTATCCACATAGAAAAGAATGAAGGTGGACCCCTACCCTCACACCTACACAAATTAACTTAAAATAAATCAAAGACCTAAATAAAGGTCTAACAACTGAAAAACTTCTAAAAGAAAACAGAGCAGCAACTTCAGGACCTTGTGTTAGGCAATGGTTTCTGAGCCTTTACACCGAAAACACAAGCAACACAAGAAAAAATAAATAAAGGAGACTTCATCAAAATTTAAAACTTTTGTGCAAAGGATTTCATCATGAAGGTAAAAAGACAACATACAGAATGGGGGAAAATTTGGAAACCATGTAACAGAAAAGTGGTTAATTGTCATACTATATAAAGAAATCCTACAGTTCAATAATCAAAAGACAAACAACCCCATTTTTAAAAAATGGGGAAAAAACTGAATAGTCATTTCTCCAAGAAGATATACAAATAGCCAAAAAATGCCTTAAAATATACATCATTAACCATTAGGGAATTGCAAAGCAAAATCACAGTGAGATACCATTTCACACCCACTAGAATGGTAACTATTAAATAAATGGAATTCCATTTATTTGGAGAGGATGTGGAAACATAGGAATACCCATTTGTTGTTGGTGGGGATGTAAAATGGTGCAGCCACCATGGAAAACAGTTTGGCAGTTCCTCAGGAAATTAAGTGTAGAACTACCATATGACTCAGCAACCCCACATCTAGGTATATCACCCAAAAAATTGAAAGCTTGGACTCAAACAGATATTTGCATATCAATGTTCATAGTGGCATTATTCACAATTGCCATGAAAAGGAAGCAACCCAATTATCCATCACCAGATGAATGGATAAACAAAATGTCGTATATGAACAATGGAATATTATTCAATCCTAAAAAGGAATGACGTTCTGATATCTGCTATAACATGGATGAACCTTGAAGACACCATGTTGTTTGAAATAAGTCAAACATTAAAGGACAAATATTGTATGATCTTACTAATATGAAATAATTAGAAAGTAAATCATAGAGTCAGAATATAGAATAGAGTTTAAAATGGGCCAGCGTAGAGGCAGGAAATGGGGAGTTAATTCTTAGTTGGTATAGAATTTTGAGTTGGATTTGCCAGTTAGGCCTAATGTAAAAACAAGGTAGTTTATAAGAGATAGGCAGAAGGATCAGAGTAAGAGTATAAGATTGGAAGATGTATTTTCTCCTGGGTTTGAAGATGAGGAATGGGCTATGACCCAAGGAATACAAGCAGCCCCTAGAAGCTCGTAGAAAAGGAAATGGATTCTCCTCTAGAGCATTCAGAAAGAATGCAGTCCTGACAACACCTTGACTTTAGAACCTCTGACCTCCAGAACTATGAGAGAATAAATTTGCATATTATAAGCCACTATGTTTGTGGCAATTTATTACAGCAGCAATAGGACAGTAAAATAACAAGTAGCATACTGGGAGAAAACATTTGCAAATAAGTGTTTGATAAGGGACTTGCACCTAAAATATACAAAAAAACTCAGAACTCTGCAATAAGAAAAATATTTCATTTAAAATGAGCTAAAGATCCTAACAGATTCCTCATCCATGAAGATAAAGCATAGGAAAAGATGCTCATCACATTTTTCATTAGGTAATTGCAAATTAAAACAACAATGAAATAGCACTACACACTTATTATAATGGCTAAAAAATAAAAATAAAATAACAATACTAAATACTGGTAAGAATGTGGAGTAAAAAGAATTCTCAATTCATTGCAAGAAGGAATGCAAAATTAGACATTTTAGAAGACAGTTTGTCAATTGTTTACAAAGCTAAATATGGTCTTACCATATAACCCAGCAATCACACTCCGAGGTAATTACCCAGCTGATTGGAAAATGTATGTCCAAATAAAAAGCTGTATGTGAATGGTTTATCCATTTACTTATTGGAGGACATCTTGGTTGCTTCCAGTTTTTGGCTAGTATATCCATGTAATGGCTTCTTGTTCAGTAATAAAAAGAAGTAAAAAATCAAGCCATAAAAAATGTTTAAATCCTATATGCATATTGCTATGTGAAATATGTCAGTCAAAAGGATACAGACTGTAAGATTTTAATTATTTGACATTCTGGAAAAGGAAAAACAATAAAGATGGTAAACAGATCATCGTTGTTAGAGGTGTGGGGGAGGGAAAGGTTGAATATTTGAAGCATGGAGGTTTTTTTAGGGTAGTGAAACTATTCTTTATGATACTCTAATGCTGGCAATGTGACATTTGGTTTGATGCATTTGCCAAAATCCATAAAATTTTACAACACAAAAAGCAAACCTTAAAACATGCACATTTAAAAATTAATTTAGGAACCTGGAGAACAAAGATGGAATGCAGAATGTGATAAAGGAATCTAAATGCATGAAACAACCTCAATAAAGGGAATGGGGTGGGGACTGTTGACCTAGTAATTTTGGAAATGAGTGGAATCCGCAAGATGAAAGGCAAAGGAGCTGTATTATAAGAACTGTACTGTAGTTGATAAAGTTGTTTCCCAAGGATGCAAGAATTATGGTTAAAAATTCTGATCCTGCTATATGTGTAATACTTGAACTGAACAATTAAGTAATTGGATGGAAGATTGTGAAAGTCAAGTTTCTCATTGTAGGAGTGGAAGATTATAGAGAACCAAAGGTGAGCAGCTTGAATGATCTATGCAGCACTGGATTAGAGTTGAAGACGTTAATTTATAGGAACTCATAATTAGCTTAATATTGATACATATGTGTATATATTGAAACATATATATATAAGTATATATATCAATTATTATTTGCTCATATATTTCTTCTCTCTGTCAGGTGAGAGGGTCAAGAAGCAATGCCACCCCAGTAGCCACTAGCCCACCCAAAGTGCAGATCATATTCTCTAATACTATTCTCCACTAAAAGAATCATGGTTTCTTGCAGAATTGGCTGATTCTAGGGCTAGGGCAAGAAATATATAAAATTATTCTGGAGATCTTTTAATGCCTGAAAATAAGGAAATACTCAAAAACCCAAATGATATGGTATGTCCAAGAGACACAGGAGCCAATGGAAAGTACTCCCAATGTCCAAAGTAGGAACAATTTAAGCAAAAAATAATGCACTATTGAATGACAACCCAAAGTATAAAACAAATATCCTATAACCCCAGTCTAATCATGAGAAATGCATCAAACAAAGGCCGAATTTCAGAAATTTTACAAAATACCTGAACATTACCCCTCAAAACCATAAAGGTCTTCAAAAACAAGGAAAGTCTGAGAAACGGTCACAGTCTACAGGAGCCAAAGAAGGCATGACATCTAATTATAAAGTGGTATCCTTGATGGAATCGTGGGACAGAAAAGGGGCATTTGATAAAAACTTAGGAAATCTGTACAGAGTATGAACCTTATTTAATAATAATCAATATTGATTTCTTAGTTGTGGCAAATGTACCATGAATGGATATTAACAATAAGGGAAATTGGATATGGGGTATATAGGAACTCTTTGCACTATCTTCATAACTTTTCTGTAAATCTAAAACTAGTCTAAAATGGAAAAAAAATTTTTAAATATT
Organism: Chaetophractus vellerosus; assembly: GCA_004027955.1. Lineage (NCBI taxonomy): Eukaryota > Metazoa > Chordata > Mammalia > Cingulata > Chlamyphoridae > Chaetophractus > Chaetophractus vellerosus. The sequence continues at coordinate 1,794 of PVKH010025941.1, read as the reverse complement.
CCTCTCCTAAAATAAGGAATACAAGAGCAGAATATTATATTATAACTAATACTCACGTCAGATCAGAAAAAAAGTCAAAGCCTCAATGATGCAAACAGCCAAAGAAATTCCTGAGTTATTAAACAAAAGTAGAGAGGCATTTTAAGGAAATAGTGAAAGCAAAACTCTGATGAATCGATCAATCAATACATTAAACTTAAAAGGATCCTTGACCAAGTTTAGAAGGAAAGAGTAAGAATAAAATGTGTACTGATAAAGAAATGGCCATCTGTGTTCAGGACATAAAAATGTAAACCTAAAAATTAAGCCTCAGGTAACATTTTTCAAAATTTTTTAAATTTCTGTAAGTAACATGGTATTTGATGAAATATATTGAAAGGAAAGACTCTTGTTGACATTTATACTTTAACAACACAAAACCAATACTGATTATAACTCTATATATAGCACAGAAGATTATTGAGATGCAGCAATGATACTATTTGTTTCTCTCTTTACAAGCTGTTTATTATTATCAGTTACCCCAGTCATTGTTTATTGAGAAATATCAATTCTACCGTGAGTTACAAAGATTTTTGCAAAGGATGTTAGGACAACAAAGTTTATAAACTATGTTTGTTCTAGAAAATTTTATTTGTTCATATAACCTGCAGAATATGTGTGTAAAGAAACATAATTTATTTACCTGTGTCAATAATGAACAAATCAGCCTTCCATTGAATATCCAAACAATATATGCGTTATTTTCACAGTATACTAGTCAAATCTTCAGACACCTTAGTCCATTGTTATCCTGGCATACTGTACAAAATAAGTTGCCTTTTATAGATTCAAATCTAAAGACAAGAGGAGGTGTCCAACTAACAAGGAGATGATGATTGACAACGACCACCTCAAGGAACAGAGAGAGTCTGCAACTGCAAGCAAGATAGTCCCATCCATCTGCTCCGTGGGAGCTAAGCCCCTCTCAATTAGAGGCAGAGTGGGCATCACCAACCCAGAATCCTCAGGATTGGGGAAAGAATGATGAACTAGAGTGGACCTACTGGTATTCTACTATAGACTAATTGTGATCCTAGCAATTGATGTGGAGGCAGTGGCCACTGGAGGTTCTGAGGGGAGGGAGAGGGAAAAATAGGTGTAATTGGGGGCATTTTTGGGATTTGGGAATTGTCCTGAAGGACACTGCAATGACAGATACAGGCCATTGTAAATCTTGTAATAACTTACAAAAATGTGCGGAAGAGTGTAAACAACAATGTAAACTCTAACCTACGCTTAGTGGCAATGCCCCAAGATGTGTTCACCAATTGTGGCAAATGTACCACAATAATGAAGGATGTTGTTGATGTGGGAAAATGTGGGAGGGCTAGGGAGCAGGGCATATTGAAAGCCTCTATGTTTTTCATGTAGCATTTGTATAATCTAAGTTTCTTTAAAAAAATTAAAAGGTATATTTTTATAAAAAGACAAAAGGAGGTGTCCTTTGTCCTTCCTCCACATAGTGAAGGCAAATAAGGAACAAAGACAGGGTAGGGAATGGAGGAAAATCAACAGGACAAGAAAATACAAGGATAAGTACAAACCAGACCAGAACAGAGACAGTTCTCTAGCCAAATTGATTGCAGTATTCTTCATTTTAAAAAAACATAGATATTAACTTAATGGAGACCTATTCAAAGTTAAATTAGAATCCTAATGCTTATACTTGTGTAACGGTTTCAGAGTTTTATTTAATCATGAATTCCAAAAATACAGATTGGATTATTCTTGTAAACTAATCTGTTCATCTGG
>PVKH010025940.1:0-13318 GCA_004027955.1 Chaetophractus vellerosus | reverse complement strand
GTTTTTTTTTTTTTAAGGCCACGTGAAGAAAACATAAGTTTGCTGCTGTAGTTTTCATTTTAAAACATAGCTATTTTACATATTTTATACAACAATAGAAGATAGTGACCATACAGCATGCATAGATAGATTAAGGCAATTCTGAGAGATCATTCTTCCTTTTTGTTCCTCTTATACAAATCCATACTGATAAATGTTCAGGGACATCAGTTTGATTAAAAGGCATACTACCTTTTCAGGTTCAAGAATGGGAGATAAATTCACTAGATTTTAAAAATAAAGGCAAAAATGACATTCTCATTTGCTATGATAAGCTTTTGGGATCTCTGCAACATACAAATCCTGAAGGATTGATGGACACTCAAAATGCCGTAGAAAACACCCCATTTTCTCTCCAAAGTTCTCTGTGTCAATTATTATTCAGTCCTAGAATTATATCAGGAAAAAAAAGTTACAAGTAGGTGCTAATAATTTGCAACACCTTCTATCTTTAACCCCTGATAATTCCCTTTAACAAAGAAAATAAGCATACTGAGTGAAGGCCAATGGTCAGGAGAGAGGCACAGATGCAATACCTTGAATCCATTCATCAGTTTACTACCGATATGTGTCCTATATTCATTTTAAGAGCACTTTGAAAACAAAATGACCCCTGTGGTTTTCCTATATATCAATATGAATATAGATGAATATAGTTTAATCAAAAGAATGCAATCTTTCTGCCATTTAAAACCTCTTGCCCCTTCCTGGCATAGAATTTAGGATGCGAGAAGGGCCACTCCACTTTCTCAAAACCTGGGCCTTACATCAGCCTAAATTTGAGGTACATATTCTATAGAGTCTCCCTGGTTCTACAAAATAATTAATATTCGCAAAAGTTTATACACTTTTAAAGTGCTCTGTCATAATCTGTAACATAGCTGAGAGCATGGGCTTTGCATTTTAAAATCATCTGCATTCAAGCCCAGTTTTGCCAAGTCCTAGGTGGGTGACCTTGAACAAGTAAACCCCCTGAAAGAACTCATGTTTTAATTTACTCATAAGTAAATTGGATTAATTATATTTACTCTACAGCGTTTTTCTGAAGACTATAAAAGAAGCAAAAGTAAGGTGCTTCACTAGAATTCGGCACATATGTTCTGTAATCACAAGGTATATGAAAAAAATAGAGGCAGACATGATCATCCCTATTTTAAAAGTGATGCAGCTGACAGCTTGAAAATGTACTTATTAAAATTTCTTTTCTTAAGCAGTTCTGAAAAATTCAAACACCTTCCCCAGATCTAGTTGAACAAATGGTTTTCTATTAACCTAATCTTAGTAATTTATTCTTTGTTCCTAGTTCCTAGACGGACAATAAGCCGAACTTCCCAGTTCTACTCCCAGGAAAGTCAAGAATAAGATACCATCTCATCAAAATCACAGAATGGTACCAGGAGCACCTTATAACCCAGGAAAACTGCAACTTCCCTGAGATAAAAGGCTGTGGACCAGGACATCAAACAGGAGTTCTGTATACAGAAGATAACAGGAGACCCTGTAAAAAAAATTCCAGAGTCACCACCCACTTTGCAGGAATGCATCCCTCAGTCATCACTTGATCCTCAACCCTTATTTCCCTATAAAAACCCTAGACCTCTTCCTCACTTAGAACTAGTTTGGGGGAAGAGTCCCCCAGTTCCCTGCTTGTGCACTTGCAATAAATCACCTTCTCACCAAAAGAACTGTTTCTCCTTTGTATCGCCGGATTGGGTAGGCCTTTCTATTGGAAATGGCTGTGTTTCCGGTAACATGACTGAGTCTCAAACAGAGTGAGACATAAACTAGCCAATTGGTTTGTTGTACCCTCGTTTGAGTGTTTCCCTCAGGTCTGGCTGAGTTTCTGATCTAATATGACATTCCTTCCCTGGAATTTAAAATTGGCACACTGGGACTCTAGTTCATCTGTGTGGGGCAAACTCCAGGCAATTCTTGATACAAGAGCTCAAATGAAGTCAGCAAGACTGAGTTCTCTCAAAATCTTAAAACCCTCCGCGTTACTTCTATTACCAAAGTTATGCTCTACTTCAGGGTAGCAAAATGGTAAAGTATAGCAGCCTCACAGTTTCAAAGTTCCAAGGTGTTTTGGTCAGCCAAAGGTGTGCCTTTTGAAATATACCAAAGATTGGTCGGTCTTTATAAAGGGTATTTATTTGGGGTAGAAGCTTACCGTTACCAGGCCACAAAGCATAAATTTCTTCCCATACCCAAGTTCACGTGTTGGAGTAAGATGGCTGCCGACGTCTCCAGGGTTCAGGCTTCCGGGTTCCTCTGTTCCCGGAGCTGCGTTTCTCTCCGGGCTTAGCTTCTGTTTCCTTCACGAGTTCAGCTGAAGACTATGAGACTCTCTGCGTTGCGTCTCTCCACAAGGCCAGCTGTAGCCTATCCGGCGATCGGCTCACTCCAACATCAGAACTGCTTCTCAAATCTGCTTCTCCAAATCTCTTCTCTGCTTCTCTCCAATCTCTGCTTCTCTCTGCTGCCTCTAATCTAGCCTTCCATACTTGAGACCACGCCCACCGAGGGGCAGGGCTCAACGTCTCACTGACATGGCAGTTAATGCCCTACTCACAACTTAATCATGCCCAGATGAACAGACCAGCTTACAAACATAATCTAATCTATATTTTTGGAATTCATAATTAAATCAAACTCAAACCATTACACAAGGCAAACAGAAATTCCATGCTTCCTTCCTGGGTGCTCCCTTAAAAGACTTAAGAGACACTGTATTCATCATGTTGGATCTAGGTCATAAGTTAGATCGTCCCATCCAGGCCCAAGAGAACCCAGAATGAGAGAGGAGTAGATCTTCCAAATCTTACTTGGTGTAGTTGCTTGGAAAAAGAATTCTAAGTGTTTCAGAAACTGAAAGACCATTTTAAGTGGAGTGAAGTGCGCAAAGGACAGCAAAGGACAAGATGAGGCTGAAGAAGTCTCTGGTCACAGCAATTATATATCTCAGAAATTCTACATCATTGTCCTAGCCTCCGTTATTTTTTATTTCACCTTATTAAAATGATCAGGGTAAAAACTTAGTGACTAGAATGAAACCAGCTGGCATTAATGAAAGCATTTCATTGATTGATAGGCAGCTATTTTCTCCATTATACATCTAAAATAAAATATATTTTCCTCAACAGAAATTTAGCAACCAATTCTGCCAAATCTAGGTTGAAGAAAGTGTATGCTTCCCTGTTTTTCCCCATGACATTGCATTTCAGGTAGAAAGGAAAGTATGAGAACATAGTAAATGAATGTTGATGGTGGGGAAGTGTGCAGAAATCCGATCCCGAAAAACCCAAACAGCACTCTGAGGAGCGGAGGAACACAATTTTATTATGCACCCGCCAAGAGAAGTCAGTCTCAAAGATTCTGGGCCTCGGGCCTTGATTTTTATGAGTTTATATAGGGATTTTACATGGGTACAGTCTTAAGCAAGTAGGCGATCAAGATTTGCAAAAGCGAGCGGTCTTAATAATAGGCAGGTGGGGTGTCCCACCTGCTCAGGAGTATGCAGGGTTCTGCTAACCGGAATACAGGCTTCAGTTATGCATATTGAGACACAAGTGGGCATTCCTTATCAGTGGAAGCTTCCTCTTCAGGCCCAATAAATTATTCTTGTCAGAAAGGACGAAACAGATTAAGTTCTAAAGCAGACTGGTTCTCTTAATTAAACTAATTCTTCTAACAGTACCAAATAGTGTTTTATTATATAATTAGTAAGTATTAATGGATTTCTCCTACCCTAAATAAATAGCTTACATATACAATCTTAACTACAGATAGAGGTACCTAATTAGCCTAGATGTTTTTGTTTTACAAAACTTCCCTTCTAACTTTACTTCACATACCCTAAAAATATTTGAGCCTTTCTTCAGCAGATATCCATTAGCTCTCTTTCCAGAAAGCAAACTGCAAAGCAGTGTAGTTCTACTATTTTTTTTAAATTTACAACAGAGGTACCATAAAATTTTATTATTATTATATTATATATAAAATACATACACTACACTTATTTTTTCCCTTCAGGAGACTGTGAAAGTTATTTTATCAAAACTTTTCACAGTATAGGGGATGATGTCGGCTCCCAGCCCCAGGGGCCCTCAGACCCTGCCCGGCCCACTCGGGACCCTGCTCCCCGCAGACTGACCCGACACCCCGCCCACCAAGAGCAGGTCCCGGGCCTAGCCCGCCAAGCTCCCCACCCACCCGCAGCCTGGAACCTGGTGGTCCAGAGACCGGGTCTCCGATTCCAGAGAGATTTTCACTCACTTGGGCCACAACAGCGGTTCCAGCACCGTAGCCCTCACCCCGCCAGGGCTCGCAGTGCTGTGTGAAGGCCCGCGGCAGCCCCGGCCTAACAGGGCGTGCCTGCGTGCATGCCTGCGTGCGTGCCTGCGTGCCTGCGTGTACGTGGCCCTGGCGTGTGCGTGCGAGAGATTTTTTACTCTCTCCGGTCCGATTTTGCCACTGGCCTCGGTCACTCTAGTGCCGCAGACTTCATCTTGGACCAGCTCCCCACACCCCTGTCAGGCCATGGCCGCACTCAGCTCAGTCCTGGGTGCCCGAGGCGGCGGCATCCTCACGGACATACCCCGAGCTCGTGGGCGACCGCATGTGCGTGGGATCTGAGTCAGCAGCTCGCTCTCCACGTGGCACCCCGTCCCCCAAGCCTGTCCATACTCTCAGAGGCCTGGCCCCGGATGACGCGTTGATGGGAGCTGCATCGGATCCACTTCCCTGGTCTCGGCCTGCCACGGGCATAGAGTGGCCTCCTGTGTGTGACTGTGTTCGAGAACACTCCATGCAGCCTGTCTCCCGCCCCTGCCTGGGGTGGCCGTGGGGACAGGGAGAGGGGGCAATAAATCCTTTTTGCTCCCCTCCCGGCTAAATAATCAGGGTTTAAGTCCTCTACAAGTATATGGACTTGGATAAAACTTAGGATGATATGATAAAATCCATTTTATGACAATAGATCTTAAAAAGGATTAAGTAACCCCCCCACCCCCACCCCGTTACTTAGGAAATATATCTAGGTCCACATTCGTTTAAGAAATGATGCTATGCCACCAGGTGGGTTAAGATTTCTTCTTCTTTCAAATAAATAGGTATGGTGAGTATATATTTTCGGAACTGTTGCAAATAGATGGAGAAGAGTTTTGAGTTAGAAAGTTTAAGTTATGAGCTGTTTAATGATAGTATTTCAATAGAGTTACTTATATTTGAAGCAAGTATATTAAAAATCCTTTCTGTGTAATGTGTATAGTTGAAGTCTAAAATGCCAATCCAGATATGAATAGTTTCTACTGGGAAATAAAATCAATTAATAGCTTTAGAGTCAGTATTTATAATATACTCACTGTGCACTACAGTGTTTGCCTACATAAGAAAAGGGAATGTTTCAACCCCATTTGTCCTCAATGCACTGGAACATACAGGGAATTTTATCTAGGTTTAAACTCATGGTCATGTTGAACCAGAGCCAGCATTAGATCCAAGTCTCCCGACTCTAACTCTGAAATATGCTGTCAGTCAGCACTGTGGTTTTCCACATTTTTTGTGAGACCTGGACACACTTTTGAACATGATGATTTTTGGCAGCGCTCTTGAAGGATTAAATTGCATGCAGTTATTACACCTTTCATTTAGTTGCCCTTCAGAACCATGTCATTGAGCAAAACGATTTATACTCTTGACTGCTCTCTTTCGTACACTGGAGACCAAGTTCTTCGTGTTCCTGTAAATGAGCAGCATTCTTGGGGATGCTGGCCTGGTGGCAGTCTACCTTTTTTCTCTTTCACTGGCCAAGTTCTCCCCTACTCTACCCTGGGATAAAGGACCAGCTCAGTTCACTGTGCACTCAGACTATCACTGTAACCTATAAATCCTCAGTTCTTTCAAAAATAAGCTCTGCCTATAGATACGATTTGACAGTCCTGATAGGAAGGGTTTGTGACATACCTGTGACCTAAAGGATAGCAGCTGAGAATCCTAGCCATAGAAGATGGCATACTACAGCCAAGAGCTGGGGTTTGTAGTGAGCCAGAGCTGGGTTCAAGGTGTGACCTTGGGTAAATTTTCCACCTTTTCTAAGCCTATGGGCAGTAAAATTATCTACCTCAAGGGACTGTGTAATGGAAGAATAAGGCAATGTGTATGAAATGCTAACAGAATATCAGGCAATTCCTAATTATGAAGAAACCATAGCAGCGGTTAATTTTTATTGTCTATTACTGGATAAGGGCAAATACCCTAGAGGTCTACATTAATATTTAAAGAGCATCTGGATATGTTTACTGGGTTGGATTAGTTAATACATTTTCACATCCCACAGTTTTCCAACTGGTGTGGGAGTTGGGAGGTAACTGTTAATAGCCTAAACTTAAACAGCTACTTCCACAATTTACAATTAGTATTTTATTAGTATTCTGTCTTTTGTTTTTCAGTATTTGGACAAACTTCAGGAATAAAAATAATGCAAAACAAGCTATTACAAAGGGCAGCTAACTGATATCAAGGATAATGACTATCTTTGTGAAAATTAAATGCCAGTTTCTAAGTACCATGCATATTCATTGTGCTTATTTATGTTCTGATAATGCCATGTCATCTGCTTTGAATGCCCAGATACCCCATCATTTCCTGCACTAAAGGGCTGTTGATGACTAAGGAGGCAAAGGAACCCTGTGGTGCATTCATCTTGTGCTCTAGTGACACTTAACATCAAGGCCTTCTTAGAGATCTTGAACTGCTTTCAGAGAAATTGCAAACAAATTCAATTGTCTTGTGATTTTAATTAGTGCAAAAAATAACCTATTTTGTTAACAAGAAAGAAATTGATTTAACAGCGTAATTAGTCAGGTACATTTGAAAAGCCAACACAATGAGGTAACTGTAGAGAGAAATATTACCCGGGCCGTGTGTGGCTCCAGGCCCGTGAGGGGATTAATAAATATTATTTGATGCTGATGCTGATAAGAGCAAAACTTCATAAGGCAGAGAAAACAATATTGAATCAGTGTCCTTGTTTGATTTTCTGATCTACTATCTTTCTGTTTTTCTGGAAACAAAGAATTGAGCAGTGGCAGTTTGGGTACAAATGATAATAACAGATCCCAGAGTCTGAGCCTGATATGTTGCATTAGTTTTTGTAGAACATGGCAAAAGAGATCATAAATCTGGATTTCATTACTGAGCTCATGTTTAGAATCCCATGCAACTCCTGTAAACCCTAACAATAGACACCTATGCCAGAAATATTTACTGAGGAGAGAAATATGCCCACATATAATTCTCTGCAGGTTGGCTCCAAAGGCAGTTATCATCCCTATTAAAATGAAGCAACCAGAACAAGACCAGTCTCTTTAATCTGGATATGTTCTAAGAAATAGATTCATATTTGTGGTGAAGATTAGTATTGCATAAAATACTATCACACTCTTTGTAATTTATGTAGCAATAGATTACAAAATGAAAATCACACAATTAATGTATTAAGTACTTTTCCTTTAAGGTCTACCTGAAATCAGTGTGTATATGTGTGTGCTTATTCATACAGATTTCTCCCATCATACCCAAGGTCACTGACAAACAATGAAACACCTCCTACTTTTTCTGTATAGAAATGCCAGCAGTCACAGGAGAGCTGTCAGGCAGAAGATAATCAGAGAAGTGGAGATTATGCCAACAGAGATAATCAGTACAAAAGAGAAGGCTGGAGGCCTATTTGCATAGCTAACTAATGTACTTGTTGGTTTGATAGGAGAGCAAAAGATAACCAGATATTTCAAACTAACTATATAACATACTTTTTTTTTATTAGCACAGTTGTAGGTTTACAGAAAAATAATGCAGAAATTACAGAGTTCCCATATAACCCCTCCCACACACAGTTTTCTCTATTCTTAATATATCGCATTAGTGTGGTATCTTTGTTACAATTGATGAAATAATATAATCACAATTATACTAATAACTATAGTCCATAGTTTACATTAGGGTTCACTCTTTGTGTTGTACAGTTCCATGTTTTTAAATTTTATTCTGATAATATATATACAACCTAAAATTTCTCATTTTAACCACTTTCAAATATACAATTCAGTGGTGGTAATTACATTTACAAATTTGTGCTACCATCACCACCAACATACTTTTGATCAAAATAAATATATAAAAGAATCCTTGTTTAGGGTGAATAGTAGAAATGATTAAGAAAATACTACTCAACCCACCTATTTTAGAAATTCTAATTAACTTTATAATATTTTGGCTTTGAACAATTAATTTACAAGCTGAATTATTATTATCTTTTTGAAATACTTAGGACCACACCATTTCCTCTCTGAGGATTGTTTAAATACAGATTGATGTGATAGACAGAATAAACCAAATTAAAAGACTGTGGATCTATTTATGATCTCTGCAAATAATTGTAATTTCTGTTAACTGTATAATCAGACCCTATCATTATAGAAAGGGGCAGGTATTTAGTCCACTCATACTTTTTTCCAAGATACTGTACTAGAGGCTTTAAAGTATACTTACTATGACAAAGGGACTAAATCTGAGAGATGCTCCTTTTGAATTTTGTCACAGGTGATACTATTAGCTATTCAGGAAATGAGTTACCTCTGTAAAGTATCCTAATTTAGTGCTCCATTCTAAACCAATGTCCAGACAAGGACTCACTGTGCCATATATTTATTCCTAGATAGAGACAACACATTTTCCTTAACAGTGACTATAAAATAGAATCTCCACTGCCATTACTCTCCATCTCAGTACCCTAGTGTTGTTCCTATAAAATACTGATCACCATTTTAGATAATTTTTGTTAATTTGGTGAAATAATCAAATTTTGTTTATTTTATTTCTTTGGTGTTTATTTGATCCTGTTCTGTTCCATGGAACATGACACTATAACCTCTACTATCTAGCCCAGAGTAGTTACTCTGCTAAATATTTGATGATTGGATAAATTCAATAAAAGATTTGGTAATTGAAAAAAGAAAAAAAAAGGGACTAAATCTGAAAGATGATAAATAATTTGCAAGATACTCTGGATATGAATTCCAAAAGGCCTGGGGCTATGCTTAGTTCATCTACATCTATCTTAGTTCCTGGTGTATGGTTGAAAAATCTGCTGAACTAATCTGAAGTTGCAGATCAGAATCCACTGCTAAGTCCAAAAGGCCACTAGTAGCAGTTCTTTGTTGAGCTGCTGAGGAGGATTCCCCCTTTAAGCATAAGCAAGTGTCTGAAATTTTCCCAATTCTTATCCACTCTGTAACACCAGACACAATAAGATAAAATCAGGAATGTCCTCAGCTCTGCAGGATTTTCTCAGCTCTTTATCCCCAGTGCTTAATTGTGAACAGTCCTATAGATTGATGTTTATGTGTTCAGGGGCACCCTGCTTGTTTTGTGTGAGAATATTTCAGAAAAGTAGAATGACATTTCTAAGCCATTGGTTCTTTTTCAAGCCATATTAAAACCAAAAGAATTCAAAATATGAAAAAAGCTAGATCAAGCAAGATTCAAGCCTGACTCAGATTCAGTGAGTTTCACACAAAGGGTTGAAATGACTGCCCTATTAAATGGAGCAAAAGTGCTAAGCACTAGGAGCCCTCTTTTTTATCTTTTATTGTAGTCACCAGATGGCAGGCTGAATACTTTCATTATTATAAGACATTCTCACTCTTACTCTTTCATTTGGAAATTAAAGAACCAAGAGATCTTACAATGATGAAAGGCACAATGCAAAGAATATTTTAAAAGAATTTTTTAAAATTTCATTATTGTTATATTTTTGTTGACTGTTTTGGGGGAGGTTTTGGGTTGCAGCTGGGGTAGTGGAGGATCACTGGTACAAGGTGTGTGTGGGGGGATATGTGGGAGGTGTTGCACCTGGAGCATGCCTTTCTGGAGTATGAGTGTGTTCATGTGGTCATAGGGTGTTGTCTTGGTGGGTGGAGACCCATAGAATAACCGATGGAATATTGAATTCCTATTGTGGTGAGTCCTGCTACATTCTCTCATAGAGTGGCGAGACTCTATGGAGTACATGGGCAGCACCTAGAAAAGGAGGGCAGATCGATATGCCAGGCCCTTGACATTGATGCTTGTACTTTACTTACAAACCTTGTTTTTGTGAAATCGAAACCTGTCCTGGTATATATATTGCCTAAGAGTTACCTCCTGAGTGCCTCCTTGTTGCTCCAAATGTGGCCTCTCTCTAAGCCAAACTCATATAAGTTCGCCCTTCTTCTCAATGTGAGACATGACTCCCAGGAATGACCCTCCCTGGCACTGAGGGATTAATACCAAGTGCCAACTAATGATGCTCTTGGAAAAAGATCTGGACCAAAAGGGGGACATATTAAATGCAATTGAGTTTTTATGGGTAAGAGATTTCAAAGTGAGTTGGGAGATCATTCCAGAGATTACACTTATGCATGTCTCAAGAGGATCTTGCTGTCTGCCGCAATAAACAGGGATTCAAATAGAGGTGCTCCTGGGGGTGCTAGAGACAACTAGACACTATAGGCAGGATAGACAGCCTCAGGAAATAGGCACCCCATCAGTGGGCCTTACTTAGGAATATATGAAAGCCCACCTCCCCCAATGTATCAGAGTTAGACCCATTTATAATTTTCATATACATGGTTCTTCTATCCCCTTTATTGAACCTATAATTAGCATTATACCCATTAAATATATGTCCCAGAGACTTAAATCTTCTGGGATGTTCATATGCCAGGTAAGCCCTGAATCTCAGCAGCATTGCAGCCAACACCTAGTCTCCAGTTCATCAGACTCACCCAGGATAACTAACAAAAGAATGATGATCTCTGCCTAGAGGAGCCAGCACCAAATCTTGGCACATGCTTCCGTCCTTTTCTCCCATTTCTCAGCAAGCTATGTTCTTTTCCCCCATTTCCCAATAAATTCTTTTTACTGGCCTAACTAAACTGCCATGTTCTTAAATTCTTCAATGTGACATAGCCAAGAACCTAGAGGAATCCAACACTTGCCCAACTTCATTTGGTGAGCCACTGCCAGGAGACAGATAGGTGAGTGGTGCTCCCCGACCCCCACTGGAGACTGTTGAGTTTTAATTAAGGCCTACCTGTGCCCTCTTTTGGTTCTGACATCTTAAAGGGGGTTCCTGGACATGTTCCCACAGGACATAAACTTGGTCTGCCCAGACTTCCAGCTCCCTCTTTGGAGGGGGTAGGGGTGAGCCCCCATGCCATGCAGATCCAAGGAAGTTCTGGGTGATGAGTAAAACCATCCTTGAGTCCTGACTGGGCTTGCAGCCTAAGTCGAGCAGGAGTCCACCAGGAGTTTACCAGGCCCTCTCTGTGAGTTCAGAATGGCTATCACCCATTGTATCATTTCCTTAGACCACTAGTGAACTCCTTTTAATTAAAAGTGCCTTTACTCTTCCAACTACTGCTTTCCTCATTGTGGGTCTGTGAGATGATTTAGAATGCCTTAGAAATTGAAAATGCATTTGTTACCGAAGAAGCATGAGCCCCACCCTTGGTAGTGCCCTGAGGCTTTGCTCCTTCTCAGCCCTGGGAAGACCCTGAGATTGTCTCAGGGGGAAGGGAGGCTGAGGCTGTTCACTGGCAAGTCATAGGACAGTCTCTAGTTTTTTTAATGGGCTTTTAATGTTGGGTTTAACTGCAGAACTCCGATCCTGGGAGTCATTATGAGGTGAGCTCTCTCTCAGCCATTTGCAAAGTAGGCAAAAGAAAGGTCCCCAGCCATCCCCTTTCCTAAGGTCAGCCCAGCTTGGGTGTTTGGTCTGGGAGCTAGCAAGACCCAGACACTCCCAAGACCTCTAAGGCTCTGGGGACACCCAAAGACAAAGCTCCTGATTCCTGGATAAACAGGGCTGGTGAGTAGGGCTCTGGATTTCCAGGATGCTGACTCAGCAAGCCATCCATTCAGTTAGGTCTAGTGGTAGGACACCATCCAGACTGAAGAACATGTTTTATCCTCACCTAGGAAAATGGGCAGCTCTTCAGCATTGCAGCAGACTCCCCATTGGGGTGCCTTCTCAGAAATTGGGACAACGTGCCTACTGATGGTCTAAAAAGAAAGAGGGTAATCTTTTCCTGCCATACCACGTGGCTGTAGTATGGCCAAGAGTGGGCTCTGTATGGGACCCTAAATTCCAGTTAAACCTGTGTAAGAGAGAAGGAGAGGACAGACAGATGTGAGGGCCAGAGATCACGAGGTCATGTCTCCTTAAAGGGTTGAGGAAATGCACTCCATTTATTAAACCTCTCCCCTGTAGAATAAGGAATTTCCTCATGAGCCATCAATTAAGATTAAAATTTTCCTGGCTTTCCAAGCTCCCTGCCTATTCCCTTGTAACACCCAATCCATCCAGTGAAAAAGCCTTGCAGGGTTTTACACCTTGCGGGAGGTAACTAATGGGATACAGTCCCAATTCCTGTCTCATCGGGGGCAGGGATCCTTTGGACCCCTTAGTGCCCTAATTAGCAGGTGCCCAGGACACTGGGAGCTTTGCGCCTAGGTGATTCAAAAGTCAAGTCTTTCCCTAAGCTAAGCTAAGTGCATAAAATGCTCTCTTTTGTTCTGATCTATGCTAGCTTTAACTCTGTTAGTCTGCTCGTGTCTAGGAACTCATAAATAAGATTTGGGATTTGCCTGTTACAAATTAGATGAAGTTGAAAGGTAACCTAAAAATAAGTCTTTAAATGTCAATACTGTCTTGCAATTGAATTTGATGTATAAAAGAAATCACAAGTGGAATTAATTCAACTACTAGAAAAACAGAAAAATGTAGGAACGTTGTTACTAATAAAATTGTTTTTAGTTGCTTAGTTAATAAAAAAAGTGCCCAAATTCTTTTTAAGTGGAAACATACTAGAAACTGTAACTAAAAGTTAAGATCATTATACAGATGTCTTTATATTCTAAAACAGCAGATGGATAATACCTGAAATTGCTATAACTGGTTGGATTTAGCCCAGAACCTATTGTAATGGTAATCGTAGACAAATTTACCTTTGTTTATGGCTACTTCAGTTCTAGCTTGTGCTTGCTATAGTAATGGTAATTGTAAACTAAACTTACCTTTGATTGTGGTTATTGTGTGTCTAGCTTCACCTCACCCTCAGACTTCAGCTTTTGTGATGATAATTATGAACTGAGTTTGCCTTTGTTTATGGTCACTTCAGGTCTAGCCTCACCCCTTGCCTTTGCTTATGGTTATTTCATGACAACTTCTGCCCCC
>PVKH010025939.1:0-13318 GCA_004027955.1 Chaetophractus vellerosus | reverse complement strand
TTTGTTTCATGGTTCATTTCAAATTCTTTAATACCATCAAGACAGGTTGTTGCTCTTAAGTTATCTAATCTAAAGGAAAATGAGATAGAAAAGGGACTATCTCTAGTGGACTGTGACTAAAAATAGAAATAATAGAAGTTCTAACTCAGAAAGAGGACTTCCCTAGTAATCCATTCAACTGAGTAAGGAACCCCACTCCAAAGGTCGTAAATCTAACCGAACGGCCACTCAGTGAACCTCACTGCAGTCAAGAAAGAAAACAAAAATAAGAAGGAGAAAATGGAAAAAAATGACTGCCCGAGCCTATGTGACTGCCTAACAAAAAAAGGAAATCAATGGTAGTTACCAGGATGTTTTGCTCAAGTTTCCAATGAGATCATTGGGAAAATGATCAAAAGGGGAAGGGGGTACGAAGTAAAATTAGATGGCCATCTCCGCTGGGGACTGCCTGGAGAAGACCCCTTTCTGAGCAGGCCTTTTACAGAGGGTGAAGTCCGTTGACCTGCAGGGGTTTCCGAGAAGATGGGTACATCTCACAGGGTCGCTAATAAGCAGCAGCTGGTGATAAAATCAGTGTCAGTCTGATGCAGAGAACTAATCAGAACGGATAAGCATGCCACAGTACTCAATGTGTCTCAGCTCCTCACTGTCAAAGCCCCCTCCCCATAAATGGAAACCTCAGGCCAGCCAATCAGAGCAGCCTTCGCCTGTATGCGCCCCCTCTTTCCACTCTGGACGGCGCCCTTCTACTTTCTGAATGGGATGATGCCCGACTCATGAATGGCTCAAGAAAGCAGTGAGAACCTACATTGTATGAAAGATTTTTCTTTCACCACCATCAATATCCTCAATTTGTTGTTATCAGAGCTGCCTAGTCTAGATGATGTTAATTTCAACTTTTCCTCTCTTCAAAACAGAGAGGCTCAATTTCTCAAGGACTTTCAAAAATAAAATCCCATGATTTGAGTTCTTTTCTTCTGAAGTTAAGTCAAAATTTTATTATCTGGAGTTTTGTAAATTAATGCTACGCATTCCAATGTTAATTTTGTGCTGATATTTACACCCAGACTTTTTTTCATATCACAATCTGAATAGAATAGTCTAAATAGCAAAATACAAAATAATCCACTGATATTCCTTGGTAAAGGTAAGACATCCACAGGTGTTAGGAATTGAATCATGCACCCCCACACACAGAAGACATGTTCAAGCCAAACCATGGTCCTGTAGCATGGATCCGTTGTAAATAAGATCTCCTGGGAATGTCACTTCCACTAGGTGAGTCCCAATGGAGGCAGTCAGGTGGGGCTTTAAGCTGAAATGAAAGTCAGACAGAAGGAGGCAACACGGGGAGTAGCCAGAAGCTGAGAGTCAACATAATGCAAAGGAGAAAGAAGACGCTGTCATGTGCATTGCCACATGATGGAAAGTCACGGAGCTCCAAAGTTTGCTGGCCAGCCAGAAGATTCTGACCCCCGCAAGAAGCAAGCCTTCTAGCCTCTGAAACAGTGAGCCAGTAAATTCCTGTTGTTAAGCTAACCCATTATATGGTATTTGTTTTAGCAACTGGGAAGCTAAAACAACAGGTATGACATGATGAATAGAATGATTAGCAAAAGATATTAAAAGGGAGTTGAATTCATTTTCATTAAAAATTCAGTAACATCTATGAATGTTTAAATCCATGGCATTTACAGTCATTAATAATGCTGTACTTTACAAAGAGAAATGAAAATGATTAAATTATGTTAAACTGATGAGTCAAACAAAAGCAGTTGTTATTTTTAGTTTTATAAAAGTGAAACAAATAAGAAATAAGAAGTATATAGACATAAGCCATAAAAATTATGGAGACAATTAGGAAATTTTATAGATCTGTGATTGGACAGAATGGAGAAAGAGATTGTTTATCTCTACGTGAAGCTGATGTAGCAAAATGTTTTCATACTAGAAATAGACTCAGAAAGCAAATGTAGGAACTACTTAGTTTGCCACAGGGCTGATGATGCAAAGTACCAGAAATTGGTTGGTTTTCGTAACGGAAATTTTACTAGGGGAAGATCTTGCAGTTCTGAGGCCAAAAATTGTCCAAATCAAGGCACCTTCAGAGGCACTTTCCCACCAAAGTCAGCTACTGGTGTTCCTGGTGTCCTGCGTCATGGTGAAGGAAGATGGCGGCCCATCTCCACAAATGTCCCTGGCTTCCCTTTAAGGCGCAGCGCCCCCAGGAGCCCAGCTGTGGGCGATCAGGCATTTGGCTTGTCTCTTTCTGGACCTCCTCTCTCAGCCTTGGCTGCTCCAGTTTCTCCTGAGCCCAGCTGTGGGCCATCAGGCATGTGACGAGACTCTTCAGCCTTGAGCTGCTCCATGGGCTCAGCCTCTTGGGCTTCCTGCCTCAGCTTGAGCTGCTAACAGTCCTTGAGTCCTCTCTCACGGCAGGGTGAAAAAATGGTGGCTTCCTTTTTCCTGTGTGTCTTTCTTTGTGTCTCCGTTTATACAAGGCTCTAGTAAGAGGACAGAGTCCCAACCTGCCTTACTGACGTATTCCAGTCAAAAGTGATGTAACCGAGTGATCTAACCAAGGGCCCTCAGCCTAATGCAATCAATGGGTTTCACACCCACAGGAAGGGATTAGTTCAAAAACAATCTTTATTTTGGATTTATCAAATTCAAACTGTCACAACTACTGCATAACATTTTGATAGACTTTTAGAAAAAAATTCAATGCAATTTGAAAGGGATAAATGGATACTATACATATTTCATTGTCATTGAAATGAATAGTTTTAAAAACACTATAGGTATGGCAGATAACTCATTTAAAGGGTTGGCTCGTACAGTTGATACAAATATTTCCCTAAAAAAGTCAATGATATTAACTTAATGAAAAATGGAACTCAATATATATGTTTGTGTATGTATCTATGTCCCATCAGAAATTTATTTTTTCCTAATTTCAGTCTTGATAGTTTATCTCAAAATTCTTCAGAAAGGAAGAATTAATTCATTCAGAATAATTAGCCACATAGTACTTACCTGTTGCCAGGCTCTTACAGACATCATTTCCCCCTGCCTCTATTGAAAAGTTTACAAAAGTATGGTTATTTATTATATAGTTTGTGTGGTGACCCACCCAGATACCCATTTCAAGACTGAAACACGTATTTTCCCCATTCCAGGCATGCTGACTGGCTGACAGCTCTCAGCTTTGACCCTCTTAGGAATCGCCCTCTCCTGATGCTAACCGCCTCGCCCAAGGTCAGGCTCCATTCCTGGGACCAGTAGCATCCACCCACGAGGCCATGGTGGATGAGGGGAGGGAAGTCCAAAAGCCCAGGCCTCGCCTCATGGAGGAGCAAGGCTGCAGGTCAGTCATGCTCCGGTGCACCCCTGGGATAGCTGCAGCCTTCACTGCAGGTGCATCACAGTTCAACTCCTCTCCTGGTTCCACCTGCTCACTTTACTTGTCCACAATGAGCAAACCTCCAGCACATGCATCTCACTCTGATTCTGTTTCCCAGGGAAACCAAAGTGCAGTACTTGATTCCAGAAGTGGTTTGAGGAATCAGACTCTAAAATGCTATTTTCATTCGGGATCACCTACCTGCCAGCTGGCAACGAGGACCCCTTAACTGCTGGTAGGAGGAAGACTGATAGACCCTGGAACACTAAAGTTTTCCAGTTGCTAAAATTCCCGTCAGTGGCAAACTTGGCTGGGACACACACAGAAAGGAATGCACTGGTCAGTGCAGTGTTTCAGGCTTTGGAGACTAATGGAAAGTATTAATTATAAGGAAAAAGGATTTTTTATGACAGTTACTGGGTTCCATTAATGCCTTGAAAGAAAGGCAAGGCAAAGCTAAGAATGATTATTCAATATAAGAAGGCAAAAGGTGAAAGTTAGAGGATCCCCTTAGCCAGAATGTAAGGAGCGTCATCTCTGCTTAGGATGGAATGGGACCTGAGACCTTGAGATCAGAGCATCCTGGGGTGATGATCTTGAGATCCCTCTGGACCACTGTGGCCTGCAGATGTGACCCTCGCCTCTCTGTTAGGGGATTGACACTCACTTTGCCTTGCAAAGCAGCCTATGGCCCTGTGATCATCTTCTCTCCTGCCTATCAGATCAATAATTATGACCAAATCACGACATAATCTGGCCAGGCTTCCCCTCAGTCTACAGACAGATGACAGAGATTATATCCCTAGGACATGAGAGACCTAGAAAAATTACACTGACAACAGCTGGGATAAGATGATTATAGAAATTGCATGGGTTGGAGAGGTGAGCATTCCCATGTAGAAAATATATAAAGGTGGAAACTCACCACTATGTCCTGCCAGAGCTTGTGGAGGGCAGTCCATTTGCCAAGGTGAGGAGGCATAAGCCTCGTTGAGAGGCACAGTCATAGCTGTCCTCTGCAGGCCAGAGCTAGAGGTTAGAGATGCTGTTCAAAAATGGTCTCCCGAATACAACATGGATGACAGGCTACAGAAATAATTTTCTTCTTTAAACTTTTTATTTTGAAACATTTTCAAACTTACAAGACAGTCGCAAATATAATACAACCCCCATACAGAAAACTCCAATATATCCCTGCCCCCCTAGTTACCCAGATCCACTAATTTTAAACATTTTGTCACATTTGCCATACCATTCTATCTATTACAGAAATAGTTTTAAAAGCCATGTAGCAGCATTTAGTTTCTGGAACAAAGTTAATATAACTGTCATAACGAAAGGCAAGTTGAAAGTGGCTGCCAAAAGGCCTGATCCACTGAGAACCATGGCATTCCTAAGGGAAATGGGAATGAACAACCCAGAAGAGGGCTGTTCTGTCTACACAGTCAAGGAGTATGAAGGATGGAAGATCCCTTGCTAAGTTTCAAAAGCCAGTCAGTTTTCAGACTGAAAATCTATTGACCGAATGAAAAACTAACTCTCCTTTGGAAAGACCCTGTAATACAACCGCACATATATATTTTAAAGGTTCTTCCAATCCTTATCCCAAAAGAACATATAGCTATTTACTTTGAAAGCTACACACTTAGGAAAGGGGAGTATCCAAACATTTAGAGGATTGGTGAATAAGAGTCCCACTTGACATTGATACCAAAGGATCTGAAGTGTGATCATTGTCTCCTATTAGGGTATGGATGGCCAGGTAAAAAAGGAAATCAAGCCCATGCCCAGCCTTCAGTGGGTCCACTGGTTCCGTGGACGCAAACACTGGGCAATTCCTCAGTTCTCAGGTATGCAATTTGCATAGACATACCCGATAGCAGAAACTCACAAAGCTTCCTTGGCCCGAGGAGTAAGAGCAATTGTGGTAGGAGAGGTCAAGTGGACTTGTATGCCACTACATCTCAACGGTGCATGTTAGTAATTTAAAAGGATTGATGCCTACTGGGCAAATGGCAGAGTTGTGCAAGTCTTAGAGACCTAAATGTCTCAGAATTGGTGGTCCCCATCATCTTGCCAGTTAATTCCCAGTCCAGCCCCTTTAAAACCCTGAAAGACCCTGGAAGATGGAGTATCTTAAACTTACCCACGTAGCAGTCCTAGTTGTAGCCACTATTCTATATATAGGCTCTTTGCCAGAGAAGACTAACATAGCCTCATATAAGTTGTTGCAGCCACTGATACGGCAAACACATTCCTTCCCACCCCTAACAGAGGAGGATCAAGACCAGTTTGTAATAACTTGGAATGGACATTTATGATGTTTCCCCAGGGCTAGTTTAACTTTTCCAGCTTTCTGTTATTATGTAGTCTGAAAAGAATTGGATCATCTTTAGATTTCCCAGAATATCACCCTGGAGCACTCTCTAAAGGGCAACATATTAAATGGACTGGATGGTCAAGAAATAACAAGAATACCATTGGATTAGTTAGATACGCTTCAGAGTGGTAGGGCATGAAACCTATGAATATTGCCACATTGGTGAATTTTTAGGGGTCTTGTGTTCTGGAAGATGCTAAAACATTACCTCCAAAGTAAACAGGTCTTCATTCTTCCTTCCACTAAAAAAGAAACACAACTACTGTTGGGACCATTTGCATTTTAGGGCAGCATATTCCAGAATTTGGGATACTGATCCAATACTCTTATTGGATGAAACAAAAGGATGCCATCTTTGAAGAGTGTCCAGAGCAGGAAAAGAATCTGTAGCTCAGTGCCATTTGCTAGCTGAGGCTGAGAAAAATCTGGAAGAGTTCGTAGAGGAAGGAGATACTTATTATGAGTCATAGCTTCAAGATTAGCCACAGCTTCAGGGACTATAATTTGTGCCAGTAACCTTCTCCTTGTCTGTTTCTCCAGGAATAATACTAACCAGAATCCTGAGGAGCTATTTCCAGGAGAGATCATAGTAAATAAGTGGATATGAGTAGCTCAAGTTTTCTATGCTACCCAGATCTCCTTTTCATGACTGGATTCCTCGTCATCCCAGCTGCTAGGACATTTTGTTAATAGATCTCATCTGTCCTTGAAAGCAGACCACATCCAATAACTGGTTTATTTGGCGGAAAAAGCACTGACCACCTTGCCTCAAAACACCACAGTTCTCAAGGGGTATCCCATTCCACAGGGTGATCTGGGGCCTCAGTTGCAATTATATCGATCACAATTCCGCTACGCTTCTTTTGCCCCATCTTATTTACTTTTCCTCCTTATAAATGTTGACCCAACAGTGCTTCCAAGATCAGTGATATTGATGCAGTGTTTCCCAAGGAGTCCAAGTAAAGATAAGACATAAGCTAAAGAGTTGAGGCATTTACTGGTCTATCCAACATTAAGCTGCTGACTGATGGATAAAAGTCTTGCTTTAACTAGCTATCCCCAAAATAAAGAACATTTTACCTATAACATATCATATTGGTACTCATATCACATACATCCCTAGCCTCAATCCATTCATAAGCAAATTTCTTGATTTTATATGCTATTAGGGATAAATATCAAATATGTACTTTTTATGTACAAAAATAAATAAATAATTAAATGAATGCACCAATTGTCTTTTAGATAGTAAGATTTGAAGTGGTTAAACCAGGCTCCAAGATTTATCTTGGGTGTGCTTCATCATTTTCTAATAGAAAAATCATTAAGGAATCTTTCCCTTGATGGCCAAATCAGAAGACATTTTCTCTTGAATGCAGAATTTCTTTGTGATATAGGAAAAGGGAAAAGTTCTTCAACACAGATTTATTTGGGGAACTCTTTTTTATAATTTTAAATAAGCAAGTATGATCTATATGAATCTCTGCTACCGTCTGCCTTGTTAATGGTGACTTTTCAAAGAGCTGCCAAATTGACAATGACCTTCGAGTAATGTTTTGTTTGTTTTGTTTTTTTCCCACAAAGAGTTTGCTTTGAAAATCTATTTATACAGCTGTTATCAAGTACTTATGAGAAAAATAATTACAGTGATCAGGCCTTGCACAAAATCTATTTGATTTAAACCTTCTCAAATAATTCTTGTAACAGCCAGATTTCAGGTGGTTCTACACAGATAATTTTGACATGACTGAATAACTTTGAAATATACAAATTTACATATACAGAGAAGAGATGTCAAAGGCAAACAGGACCTCAGGGAGGGCAATCCTAAACATGAATTTTCCCCCAGCTAATCCAGGGAAGAGCCAGCTCTGACTGAGTCAATGTTTACTCATTTCTAAACCAGAATGCCAAATGATTTGCATTTGGAAGTGCATCTAGCTGGGGAAAACATCTCATCATGTCATTTATTGCCAAAAAGGCATTTGTTTACCAGAGCCTTAGGGTAAATTTCATACTCCTTGGTATGTCCTATGAATTCCTGCATGTGATGGTTAGGCCAATGTGTCAACTTGGCCAGGTAGTTGTGCCCAGTTGTTTGGTCAAGCAAGCATTGGGCTAATTGTAATACAAGGACAATTATGGACTTTAGTCATCAATGAGTTTACTGCATAGATATCCGATTACATCTACAATCAACCAGGGAAATTGCCATCAGCAATGAGTGACGTTTTATCCAATCAGTTGAATGCCTAAAAGGGGAAGTGATTTCAGCACTCAGAGAGCATTTTCCAGCTCGTCTTTGGATAGCCAGCGTCTCCTAGGAACTCATCAATGACCTTCATTGGAGGATTGCAGCCTGCCTTCAGAACCTGGACTTGTGTATCATCACAGTCTGTGAGAGAATTTTATAGAATTTCATGCTGTTTACAGATATCTCCTGTTGATGCCATTTCCTTAGAGAACTCTGACTAATATGCTGCAAAATCAGCCTTCTACCTGCCATTACAGGTTTGTCTTCCACCGCTATCACATCACCTTCACTACCCAGCCTCAGTGGACTCCTAGTTCATAGCCATGGTGGTCTCTCTCACCTCCTGGATTTTCAAATGCTGCCTTTTGCCTTAAATGCCTGCCCTTGATTCATTCCTCCCATTCACTGTGGGTCTCACAATACATGAACATTTGGTCCAGTTAATGGACACTTTTTCTCAATTCAGATATCTTTTCTGCTACAAACCTACCTGATTCACACGGTCTGAGTTTCCTTTCAGTGGACCGTTCTGCTCTGTGCTTCAAAGAGAGAAGTGATGTTTTCCAGAGAATGTATTACTCGATGAAGGAAGGTGGTACTGAACAATACTCTGTCTCTACACTCCTTCAGGGCAGGGACTACGTCATATTCATCTCTGTACCTCTAGGGCAAAGAATAGTGCCTCCAAGATCATCACTGCATAAATAAGTGGATCAGGAAACGGTAGCCAACACTGTTCATCTGATTGGGCCACTCCATTTATCGTAGGTCCAACTAAGTGTCCAAAAGCCAACTGAAGGTCTTAAAATGGATATTTTCAATAAATTAGGCAGGTAGATAAATTCTCTTCCACTCTATGAATTAGTTTATCAAGATATTTTGGGCATGCTTAATAAATAGTAACAATCTCTTATTTGTCAGCTTGCCATATCAGACAACACCCAAAGCCATTCATGTAAGGCAGGTGCTAATACAACCCACTAAGACCAGAGTATTTCCCTGATGTCTACATAGCAGGGCATGGCTATTCTCAGGAGCATTTCACTCGTGGTCCATATACAACGTGATCCATTTACAGTTTATCCTTTGGAATATACTGCCTCTCTAGCTGGCCAAGATTTTCCATTGTGTGGTTATTTGATTGGTTTTATTTTAAGAGGGTTACTTGGTGCTATGTCTTGACTACAGCAGAGTATATGAGGCACATTAACACACAAACAGTGGAGGCAATGTGTGCAATATCTATAGAGAATTTAGAAAAGCATAATAATAAAACCAACTTAACATTCTTATTTATGTTTAAAATTTTAAAGTGCAAAATGCAAAGTGTAAAGTAGGCTGTCTTTGCTAACTGAAAATTATAGTATGTATGTGAAATATTTTACTGAATTTGAATATTTTCTTTAAAATAGAAGTTTATTCTTTTTAAAATATTAACCATTTGTTTTAAAACTAATAACAAATTAGGAAAATAGAAATTGTAATGTTATTATTCATTATTTTGACATATCAATGAATATTACTCTTTTTAAAAACTATACTACTGTAAAGTTGAAGTCTTAACTAATTTTTCTCTTTATTCTATATAATATTTATTTTATTAATGGATTTCATTTTTGTTATGATCATTATTGGAAATTATTTTGTCGTGTAGAATAGGGGACCAAAATGATCCATTCCAGGGTCAAAGATGCTCTACACCTCACAGCCCAGGCATTGAAAAAATATCCCCAAATATGGGGCCACAAAATTTGTTCAAGACCCCATAACACATAGACTTATTCATTCCACTCTTCAGTCATCCATTCATTGATTTATTTCATGTTTGAGCTCCAAACAGGCCAAGCAGCCGACCAAGCATGTCGTTAATGGCAATGATGTCTCAGGAGAGACACAGAAAATCTAGGTAATAAGTTAATGAGCAGGAATCTTCTTTCTGTTTACTGGTTTATTACAAAGGCTTATTCTAATAAGTATTCAATAAGCATTTGCTGAATTAATATGTATTGTGACAAAAAATGCGATGTGTCCTGAGGAGATTTTGAGGAGAGCTGGTAGATGACAAGATGGGCAGGGGGAGCCTTCTGAGAGGAAATGAGCTGAGCTGCCTCTGCCGAGCTACCGATTGGCGAAAGTAAGTGTTGTAGTTTTAGCCACTGAGTTTTGGGGTGATTTTTTACATAACCTTATTGTGACGATAGCTGCTCAGACAGATGTGGAAGAGGCTTTGGGAAAGGGGAGGTGGGACACCGGGAGTGATGTGTTACCAGGCATATACACTAGACCAGCAAGAGACAGTCAGGCTCACTACGACCGCAGTGTTAGTAATTGAGAAAAGGAGATGAAAACTCAGAAAAGAAGCCCAGCCTGTGTAGAGTACAGACCTTTCCAAAGACAAGAATATGATCAAAGTGATAAGTTCACATGGCTCTGATTTTAGAATTCTGTAAAAGTTAATAACCCTCTCCTAATAAAAGCGCTAGCTCCTTCTTAGAGTAAGTACTTTTTGGAGAAAAGCCAATTTCTAGGGGAAAGTTCGATAACAATTCTCCATAGAATCATTATAATTGATCCGGGGACACTGGGTGTGTACACTAGTAAGACAAGATTTAGTAGTTATTACTAATCCAGTTATTCCATATTCTGCCAAGGATATAAAAATACCAGACCTCCCAGTACTATAAATATTTTCACACGTCAAAAAAAGAATGAGGCTATTAAAAAGGAAATACAAATATAATTGAGCACAGATTTTGTTTCCTAGGGGGAAAGTAAATTATATCCTTTCGTAAAGAAATTAATGTTTATAAGCATTAGCACCAAAATCAAATTCATCCTGCATGACAATTGAATACTTCTCATGATTATCAAAGATTGTTTTTGTTTCGTTTCAATATTATTATTGAAGTAATTTCCTGGTAATTTGCAGTGGATCCTCATTTCATTGCAGTGTTTATAATTGGTATTAGTCTTCTTGAAAAATCTCAAGGTAGTTTTTCAGTTTGAGCAAAATAACAAGAACAAGATCTGATGCATTGTTCTTATATTTGACATTTTCTTTGACATTTTACAGCTATGTAGAATCATTCTTTTCTATGATTATTTTATTTTGCACTTCGTGCTGCTGAACCTTGTTTCTGGAAGAAAGATTATAGAGTTACATAGCCAGATGAGTTCCAACTGGGAGTTTGACGATTCTGTCTGAAAAGATATTAGATTTAAGAACTATATTCCATAAAGCAAAATCTTAAATAAAATTTCATAAACACTCCATAAAGTAAAACAGGTCTATGTAAAACTGTTGTTTGAATCCAACTGCATTTATATCAACTAAGCTTAGTCACACTGATTATCCCGTTCTGAGCATAAGCTTAGCTTTGCAGTTATATATTCACTTGAAAAATATGATAAATAAAAATTAAAAAGCAAATTAGGCCAGACTTTAGAAGCGCTGTGTAAATTCAACCCACTTAATTTATTTAAAAGGAAACTGTGGTCAAATTGATTAAGTGGATTACTTAAAACCTTGATATGGAAAGGTAAATTATCTTACTGATAATTAGTATTACTATTGCTTCAAATAGAAACTTTCAATTTGGTAATATGTATTAAATATATTTATACATCCAGACATATGTCTTAAAACATAGCTGAGAGAATAATCTGAATTACCTAACAATAGTTATATATAAATATTTTCATTAAACTAATGTAATAAAAATTAGAAAACTATTAAACTAAAAAGAGAGAAATAAAAGAGAAAAACCTAAATTTATAGGAGTGTGCAAATGTAAATTGTAATATATCCATTTGAGAATAAAATGTTTATTTTACTGGGTGCATCATCATTAATAGTGTAGTAAAATAAAGGTTAGTAACAGGAGAAGCTTATGCTATCATGTTAAGAGAAAATTACAATGTACAAAATGATATCTACAATTGAAAAATATTAGAAAGATATATATATGTATTTTTATTAAGAGTAGCAGCATCTATTTTTCCTTTTTCTTCTTTTCTCTTTTTAGTAGATTGATTTAATTTTCCATATATTAATGATAAAATAATTTCAATACAATATTTCTCTCACATCTTATCTAAATATTAATGGAAGAATGGTGTTATTTTGCTATACCTACTTGGTATATATTCCTAAAATAAGCCATATACTAATGATTTCCATTAAGAAATTTCTAGGTATGTTGTAAAAATATTTCTTATACAGGAAAATGACATGAAGAATGTCACAATATTTGATATCTATTGCCAAATATGTTTAAAGCAAAGAACATTTACTTCATGATTTGAGCTTTACACCAAATAGATTCTGTGACCATATTCCTCCTTGTATTTCCTGTCCATGTGATTCATTGTTAATACTCAGTTCTTCTATTTTGAGTTTTAGAGTCTCTACATAAAAATGCCACCTTAGATTGGCATCAGCACTAAAGTTTGCCAATCAAGCCACTGAATCAGAGCACTCTGCGAAACATAGAGGCAGATCGGTTGTATTGGCCTTCGCTTTATTGTGCTTTGCAGAGATTGCAGCTTTTTACAAATTGAGGTTTTGGCAGCCCTATGTCAAGCAAGTCCATCAGCGCCATTTTCCAACAGCATGTGCTCACTTTGCATCTCGATGTCACATTTTAATTAAGATATGTACACTGTTTTTCAGACATGATGCTACTGCACACCTATTAGACCACAGTATAGTGTAAACATAACTTTTATATGTACTGGGGTACCAAAAAATCTGTGTGGTTCACTTAATTTGCTTTATGCAGTGGCCTGGAACCAATCCCACAATATTTCTGAGCTCTGCTTGTAATAAAAGTTTTACTTAAGAGGAAGGATGGTGGTGAAAAATTTATTGGGATTTTTAATCAAGCAGCACTGACTCTAAATTTCAGCTGAATTATTCACCACCTAAGTAACCAGAGGCAGTAATGGTAGCCGGCCATCATACATGGCACTATCTCTTTTTGTCTTCCCCGAAGCCCTATGAGGTAAATGTTATTATTATTACATAGTTTAGGAAGGGTAAGCTTACAAAGGTAAAGGAGCTTGTCCAAATCACATTAACGTGTGTTCTAGTCAGGGTTCTCTCGGGAAACAAAATCAACACGAGATCTCTGTTAAAAATATAAGATTTTATAAGAGTCTCTCACGTGACCGTGGGGATACACAAGTCCAGGTTCCGCCGGCAGGCTGCAAGCCAGGGGCTCCGATGAAAGACTGATGAAGGGTCCTCGATGAGTTTGCTCCGATGAAAGACTGATGAAGG
>PVKH010025938.1:0-13322 GCA_004027955.1 Chaetophractus vellerosus | reverse complement strand
ACAAACCCCAAATACTTGCAAAGTTTTTCAAGGTCCTAGAAATCATAACAGCCCTACATGGTCCCCCAAGTCACCTCTGGCTTATATGTCTAATAATCTAACATGCATTTACAGAGCTCTGTTCCATTGAGGCCTGTTACCTTCTGCTATTCAGTTAGTTGGGGAAGGAAATATACCTAATTCTGTCCATTAGCATTTCTTCCCAAGAGGTTTAAGTTGCAACATGAAATCTAAAGTGACATATTATAGCAAATATATCACACAGAGTTGATTTGCTCTGTTCCTTCGATATTTCCCAGCTCCCTCCCTCATTTTATTCATGCATCCTCGAAGGTCCCCTCTTCAGAGAGACCTCCCTGACCCACCCAGACATCTTCTCTTATATTCCTATACTCAATTTTATTTTTATTTTTCACATTTATCATTAACTGATATCTATTGGTCTCTTCATTGACTGCCTATCCCCCAATAGAATTCAGGCTCCACGAGGCTAAGGACTTGCTCACTATTGGACCCCTACACCTGGAACTAACTGCCTGTCACATGATAGACACTTAGGAAGTACTTCTTCCTTCATGGCAACACCTCTGAGAGTGCAGTGCTCGTCAGGCTCATTCAGGGAAATACTGGGAAATCATGATGTTCCTTGTGGAATAATAATATGTTTAATTTAATCTCATGAGCAGTGTCATTTTTCTTGCATAAAATGACTATATGCATATAATTTTGGTAGGATCTCAGCTGAGGCTAAGATTTGTCTTTTTAATCATTTTCTTTTCAACACAGTGCTGATGTTCCGAAAATCTTTGGAGAAGAAAGATGTGAGTATGACCTTGTGCCATGTCTCTACTTTTCATTTTAGATTCAGGACTGATTACATATTATCTCTAACTAGCAGAATGATTCAGGTCTTCAAGAGAATAGAATTTTAATGTCTCTTTCTATTAATAGCTTGTATTTTAATACGCTTTATAGAATATATTAGTCTTAGAGAGAACTCAGAAAAATCTGTGGTAAAATCTAATCGATTACAAAAGTTTCGGTATATGCTCTGTACCCCCTTTCACTTAACACACAGAGTTTTAGCGAGCACAAGGCCCACAGTATCAGAATTGTAGGGTAGGGAGGATTTTTGTGTGCTTTGTTCACTGCTGTATGTTTCCCCAGTTCTCAGCACAATAAGAAGGTAGAACAGTAGGTAGCAGAGAAGGTTCCCAATAAGTGTTTGTTGAAAAAATTAATGGATTTGAAACATTTAAGAAATCCTTACCTGTTTGCTAAACACTGCAGGAAGCAATATACCAGAAATGTGTTGGCTTTTATAATGGGAATTTATTAGGTTAAAAGCTTACAGTTCTGAGGCTGTAAAAGTGTCCAAATCAAAGCATCATTAAGAGATGCTGTCTCACCAAGCTGCAGCTGTGGGCGATCAGGCACATGACAGGGCACCGTGTCAGTCCACTAGTCTTTTCCCTCTCCTCTGGTCCTCTGGCTTTTCTCTCTCCCAGGCTCATCAACTTCTGGAGACCTCTGCCACTTTTTTTTTTTTTTCTGTGTCTCTCTGTATGTTTATCTCATTTATAATGGGCCCCAGTAAAAGGATTACAACCCACCCTGGGTCATAACCTACTGAAGTGATCTATTCAAAAGGAAGTTCCCTTAACTGAATCTATTCAAAAGGTCCCTTCTACAATAGGTTTACACACACAGGAATGGATTAGCTCTAAGGATATGATCTTCTGGGATCCACTAAGCTTCAAACTGCCACATCTGTACATTGCTTAATTTGTTTAAGACTTGGACCAATGTCTCTCCAAAGGAGACTCTTTAACAATATGCATAATAAAGCACTGAGGAATGTGAGACTACATTGGTCAGACTTGGGTCGCATGACCCCTGAGGGAGTGGGCTTGTAGTATTAAGATTGGAGAAGGAGAGGCTCTCCTACAGAAGGGGAGGGCAGTTACCAAAAGTTGAGAGGACAGGGATTAGACAAACAAAATCAACAGCTGTCTATATGGTAACCCATGAGTACACAGCAAACTATTCAACCACATTAGAAACTTCAGAAACAAAACTTGAAGTGAGAAAAAGGGAGAAAAAAGTAGGCGTCATGGTGAGAGATGGAGGCTGGAGGAACAGGAGAGGCCAGAATGAGTGAAGTTGAGAACACTTGGAGAGGAAGACAAAGGTTGCAGTAGGAAGGCTTTGAGGCTGGCAAGAGCATAGGGCAGAGACCAAGAGGAAGACTTGTGTGAGAGATAAAGCTTGTAGGGTCAGCAGGAGCCAGATCTGGCAGGGTTTGTAAGCCTTGTAAGACTTTATAAGACTGTTGAATTTTAGCATCTTCTACATGACAAAATCAGGCTTGCACATACAGAAGAAATTGTCACTGTACATAAATGATAACAGATATTATGGTGATGGAAGACACAATGCAAAGAAAAGTTTTCTTTTGTATTTTATTTGTTATTTTTTATTTTTATTATTTATTTATTTTTATTTTTGGCTTTGTTTTGGGGGAGGTTTTGGATTGCAGAAAGATTGTAACTGTGGTGGGGAGGATCACTGGTGTGGGGTGTCCATAGTGGTGGGAGGTATAGGGAGAGGTACACCAGGGGCATTGCCTCTATGGAATATGAATGTGTTCAAGTGG
This sequence comes from Chaetophractus vellerosus, assembly GCA_004027955.1. Classification (NCBI taxonomy): domain Eukaryota; kingdom Metazoa; phylum Chordata; class Mammalia; order Cingulata; family Chlamyphoridae; genus Chaetophractus; species Chaetophractus vellerosus. Next base: position 10,666 of record PVKH010025938.1, on the reverse strand, counting down.
TCATGGGGTATTGTCTTAGTGAGTGGAGACCCATACAATAACTGAAAAAATATTGAATTCCAAACCTGGGGAGTCCTGCTACCTTCTCTAATAGAATGACAAGAATCCCTAGAGTACATGGGCAGTGCCAAGTGAAGGAGGACAGACCAATAAGCTAGGCCCTTGATATTGATGCTTGTACTTATGAACCTCATTCTTGTAAAATTGAATTAGCCTAGTATTATATATTGACTAAGAGTTACCTCCTGAAAGCCTCCTTGTTTCTCAAATGTGGTCTCTTTCTAAGCCAAACTCAGCATATAAACTCACCACTTCCCCGCCTATCCCACTCCCTCCCTGGCATGGGACATGACTCCCAGGGATGAGCCTCCCTGGCTCAGAGAAAGACTCAGAGATTGAGCACTGAACAATAGACATTGGCAGATGGCATTTAACAATGGGCTAGGATATTGTTTCGGACTCCAAGAAGTACCTAGTCAGTCCCCTACCTCTTATCCTATAGTATCTTAGAAAGCCCTTGGAGGACTGTGATATGCAGAATTACAAGCAGGAAGCAGATGACAGACTTAAATTAAAATATTCCAAAATGCATTTATTTACACAGGTCTGCCTATAAAGATGTGAGCAAGGTGTGGGGAACCACAAAGAATAAGCCCCAACTAGAGTGGTGAGGGCGGGAGCACTTACCAGAATCCAGGAGAAAGTCATATCGAGATCACCTTGAGAGAATCTGTAATCTTTGGTCAAGATAGTCCCAAGGAGGAAGCCACAAAAATGAAAATCCCCCTGACTTACTCTCTTTCTTCTCACCATTCCAATACCCAGGCTCCCCATTGGCCAACCCCAACCAGAAGCCAGGGGGCTTGAAAACTCAGATAGTGTCAGCCTCCAGGTTCAAGTGTAGGGCCAAAGGTGAAAAGTGGTCCTACAGGGTCAAAGAGAAATCCCTGCTGGAACTCGCCATATCATCAAATTTACAACTAAAATTCTCACCTGATCACCTGTCTTGGGTAGGATTTCACATCTAGCATTCTACATTATAAATGGGAAACAAAAATGGAAGAAAGAAATGTTCTCAACTGCTGAGGAAGGTCCCTCCACACTTCCTATCCATTATTCAGGATATTTAGTTGTAAATTCTGATGAAATAAACCTCTTGGAATCTGTGGCTTTTGCTAATCTTTCATACCCATATCTTCTAAAATATAGTTTTACAGTGAAGTTCAAAGGAATCCAGTTTACATCCTTCACAAGCATGGATTGTTTTCTGCAAAGACGACACAGACAATTCCTTAGGGCTAAATACACCAGGACTAGGGAATCCCGGCCAAGATAAAATTATTCTGCTGCATCATGAATTTGATCCACCCAAGCTCTCTGCTGTTGTTTTCCTCATTGCCCAAGATACAGCAAATGTGTCTCTCTAAGCATACTGTCCTTTTTAAGTCCATGACAAATCATATGGAAAAGTTGTCATTCTTGCTTAAAATTTAGTTGGTCAGCATATTTTCTATCTATGACCTAGTAAAAAAAAATGTTAGCAGGAAAACAAAAACAAAAACAAAAACAGGTTAGCCGGGTATCTTATTTCTTTGCTCTCTAAAATGTTATGATCCTGGAACAGGCTTTTAATATCTTTCTAAATGGCTCTGGTTTCCATTGCAAGTTAACAATGATTACTTGTGGTCTGACAGTTCCCTTGGCATTACATCAAAAACAGGAGCAAGAAAACACATTCTCAGCCAGGAAGGCTTAACATCTAAGCCAGACATTCAGCTGTGAATCCAAATTTCCTTCTCTTCTATACTTTCTTCTTCCCTTGAGTAAAAATGTCATCTGGCAGGTTCTTTGGTTTCCTAACTCCAGAAAGCGATTTGAGCCCAGCGATTCCCAAAAATGTCACAGCATTTTCAACTCAGTATAAATGTCGCTCTGTTCTCTTAAGTTAGATTATTTGTCTCCAAGTTAAAAGAAATGAAATCTTTTTTTTCCCCTACTTAGAAAGTCAGTGATCAAGTGTTGTCTTGGGGCATAACTGTAGCTTGAGATTAGTAATGTAGGAAGGTCAAGAGCAGGTTGTGAGGTGGATACAAAGAAAGCAGAATGCTGTCCCTTGTCTCTACCCTTTTTCCTCTAGATCTGTGGCTGCAATCCCAGCCCCACCTATCAGTCTTCCCCTGAGAAGGAAGAGAACAACAAGGAGAGGAGGAGAAGGGAGGTGGGGAGTACAGAAAGAACTTAAGAAAGCTTGATTCCTGAACACTAACTGTCAGAGGCCAAAAAGCTGAACAAAACAAAACAAAAGTTTCAAATAAAAGCCTTAGACATTAAAGACAACTAACTTTAGCCTTTTTGTTTTTAAAACTTAAAAGTAGGGAGTGGATGTGGCTCAAGTGGATGTGGCTCCACATGGGAGGCTCCGGTGCTTCCTGAAAAAACAAAAACAAACAACAAGCAAGACAAACAAACAAACAAACAAAAAACAACTCAGGAAAGACAACGCGGCTTAGTGGTTGAGCGCTGACTTCCCACAATGAGTAGGGGATATGCAGAGTGGGTGTGGTTGAGCGCCTGCTTCACACATACAAGATCCTGGGTTCGATCATTGGTACCTCCTAAAAAAAAAGTAGGGAATAGAAAACTCCATTTAACAAAAATTAAAACTATTAAAAAAATTCAGTTCTCAATTATAATCATTTAAGGGAGAAGGTGATGGAGAGAGAGGCAGGAAGGAAGAGATGGAAGAAGAAATAGAGTAGTGACCATCATGATTGTCAAATTACTGAGAAGCACAGATTTATACCATTCCTATTAGTACTAATATATTAATACAATTCTTAAAGACAATGTTAGATTCAAAATATACTGGTAAATGTCCTTACAAGTTGTTAGTTTTTAAAAGAGTAAATCTCTACCTAGAATTTGGAAACCTAAGTATTTGTAAAATCCTCTATCTTCATTATTTTAAACTAGAAAAACACTTACTTCCTGATGTAAAAGACCCATTTGATAGAGAAATAGATCTAGTTATGTGAATTGACATTCCCATTTCAAGATCATTCATTCAGAATATTCTCAGATGAGGTATAAATAAGTGGTATTTTTACTTTTTAAAAAAACAAATCAGTTTTATTGATACATGTTAATAAAGCATACAATTCACTCAAAGTATATAATCAATGGTATTTGGTATAATCACATAGTTGTGCATTCATCACTTCAATCATTATTAGAGCATATTCATTATTTCAATAATAATAATAATAAACAAAAAACAGACAAACAAGAAAATTCCTCACCTCCCAATCTCTCTATGCTTCCCCCACTGTACATAGCTGCTGGATAATCAATAGCTTTCAGTATAATCACAATGTTGTACATTCATCATCTCAAAAATTTTAGAACAATTTCATTACTCCAGAAAGAGAGACTCCACGCCCCTTAGCATTCCTTCCTCAGACCTACATAACCACTAATCTCCTTTCATCTTTATAAATTGATTTATATTTACATTTTACATAAATGGAATCATACACTATGTGGTGTTCTGTGTCTGGTCTCCTTCACTTAGTATAATTTTTTCTCTTTGTCTGATATTAACATGTTGTAGTATTAACTTACATTTATTCAGCTTCAAAGAAAAAAGGGTCTTATATGTGCAATTCTACCCTGAATTAGTCAGGGTTCTTTTGGGAAACAGAATCAACAGGAGACATCTGTAAACAGTATGAAATTTATAAGATTCTCTCACGTGACCGTGGGGATGCACAAGTCCAGATTCCACAGGCAGGCTGCAAGCCAGGGGCTCCGATGAAGGTCCAATGAAGGTCCTTGAGTTTCCAGGAGACTTTGGCTGTCCAAAGACAAGCTGGGAAATTCTTTCTGAATGCTGAAATCACTTCCCCTTTTAAGGCATTCAACTGATTGGATAAAGCGTCAGTCATTGCTGACGGCAGTCTCCCTGGTTGATGTAGATGTAATCAGCCATCTATGCAGTAAACTCACTGACAACTAAAGCCCATAATAGTCCTTGTATTACAATTAGCCCAGTGCTAATACAAGTGTAATTCATGTTTCACATAATATATTTATATTTCACATAATATATTTAGTTCATAATAGGGTAGTCATACAGTATTCGTCCTTTTGTGTCTGGCTTGCTTCACTCAACATAATGTCTTCCAGGTTCATCCATGTTGTCAGGTTTCACGATGTCATTTCTTCTTACCGCTGCATAATATTCCATTGTGTGTATACACCACAATTTGTTTATCCATTCATCAGTTGATGGTCACCTGGGTTGTTTCCAACTTTTGGCTATCATGAATAACACCGCTATGAACATCAATGTGGGGATATCTATTCATGTCACTGCTCTCAGTTCTTCCGGGTGTATACTTAGCAATGGTATTGCCGGGTCACATGGCAAGTCTATATTCAACTTCCTTAGGAACTGCCAAACAGTCCTCCACAGTGGCTGTACCATTCTACATTCCCACCGACAGTGAATAAGCGTTCCTATCTCTCCACATCCTCTCTAACATTTACAATTTTCCAAATTTTAAAATTAGGTATAAATGAGGTATAAATAAATGGTGTTTTTACTTAAAAAAAAAAAAGTTTCACTCATGGAATCACTTTGTGAGGATGATGAAATTAAGCTGAAATAGAGTTCCCCTGCCCCTGCCTTCTATGAAATCAACTTCAAAAAGTTAAGGAGAGCCTGTAAACGTCTTTAGCCTTTTTCATGAAATCTGAATATTCCAGGCCTCCAGCCTGTGAGTACAAATGAGGTTATATGGGCATTTTAATCCACATTTTGTGAGCTCATGCTCCCCACCTATTCATGACCTCATTCTCCTACAATGTTCTCCCTCTTACTCCATTTAAGTGTTTCTAGGAGTCCCCGGGGAGTACCTCATGTGTATTCAGGAATAAGTCCATGAGTGTTGGGGCCTGCCATGCCCTACCAGACTTCTTCTCAACATCTCCATGTCATTTGGGCATCTGCCATGTGGGAGGAGCAGAGACTCACTCTCTTACACTCAGCCCCCTTTTGGATGACCTCACACTACTCCTCTCTTGTAGAACTCTAGGGAGCTATGTGGTGAGACTGACCTTGGATTGCCTGACAGGCTCCTCTGACCTTGGAAGGCCCAAGAGTAAGGTGAGGGTCAGGGGGAGGGGTGATGAGTGAGGTGAGGGCCAGTGAAGAGAAGGTTTAGAGGGAGGGGATTAAGCCTGGCTCTTCTTTTAGGGCAGAAGGATAAAGAGACTTTTATAGTTACCATGGTTTCCAGTCCAGCTCACCATAGAAGGAGACTAAATGAGACTTGGAACCAAAACTAGAGCTTCATACCCTGGGCATATACCTCTCAAGGACCAATAGTGGCTGTGCAGTTAGCTAGTCAGTGGAGCCTACAAGTGACACACCATGCAACTAACTTCTTCTTATGTCTTATGTCAGAGATGCCCTCAGCAGAAAGGGTTTGGAATTATCTTGCCTTAAACTTCCACCAGAAACCTCAGAAAACCTCTCTAAGAACAACTCAACCCACCACCAAGCAAACTAGCCAAGATGTATAGAAAGAAGTTTTATTAAAACCAACTTGTGAAAACTAATTCATGTTAACATTTAACAGTAAAATAAAGTTCATAGAGTCTCTCAAAACTTTTCCTGAGAGTTACTCACAGTTTTCAGGGTTTCAAGGTGGTTCATGACTGTCTCCTTGCCCTATTTCTTGCTTTTGCAACTTGGGCTTCCCAGCTCTCGTTTTACCCATCTGATTTCTGACCTCACTCTGATACCTGTGTCAGATCTGAGTCAAATCTCCCTTCCAGGAAGCATGGCAAATGGAAAACCAAGATCTGGAAACAAGAGACTGGAGGACAAACTCTAGAACTGCATCCAAGATGCAGTCCAAGCCACTCCAAGCCAGACAAGCATGTCTGAACAGGTCATCAGGGCAAAGAGGTTCAACATTAACCGATGAGGTGGGGTAAGGGGAAGGAGACCTGGGATAACAAGATTGAATGAGGTCACAGAAGGTGGGTGGAGGAGTTCCACAGAAACAGATGCGTGGGAGTTGCTCTCCTTAGAAGCTTTGAATGGGCAGGCCTCACCCGTTTAAAGGTAGCATAATGGGACAGACAGACATTCTTTTCTGAATGGATCCTGATGGGACCTCATTTTCTGTTCACACACTCCTCTCTAGCCTGTTGCAAACTCTATTGCCTTGCTCCCAAGCTGGCCCAGTTTCTGACCTGACCTCTGAAGTCTATAGCACCCTAGCTTCTCTGGCCTGGCTTATAATTCCTTGCTTTGTGTTGGCCTCTAATTTTTGTGGGAACCTGGATTAAATATTTATTGCTGACTCACTGCCCAGTTTAGATAAGTGATCTTTGTCTTTTTCAGAAGTAAAGGATCTAGTAGAATAGCCCAGGCCTTAAAATTAGATGGTTTAAATTTGAATCCCACCCTGCCAATTTACTAGCTGTGTGATTTGGGATAAGTGACCTAAGTTCTCTGAGCCTCAGTTTTCTCATTTGTCAAATACAGGCACTAGGGTCATTATAAGGATTATTTGGGACTTCATTTGTAAAACAAACAGCACAGTACTTGCAGAGTAGACACTTATCTATTTCCTTTCTTTTCAACCTGGCTTGAACATGAGGAAAGCAGATACTGTGTAACCAGTAGGGAAAAAAGTGATTTTGTTGGTATTTATAAAGTTCTGTTTTACATCTCACCAAAAAGAGAAATGGGATTCTCTGGGCTTATGAGCACTCTAATAACCAAAGTACTTGGCAACAGATGAGTCTCTTAATGTCTCAGTCTCAAGATTAAGAATTATAAGGAAAGCAGAGGTATCTGCAGTGTCAAAGGCATTACTCAACACTCGGGGAACATTTCAGTCAGATCTCAGCGGTGATGTTTTCTGCTGTAGACCTTTTCTTTCTTCCCTTGGCAAACTAACTGACCTAATTTTTAGAAAGGGACTTGGATAGGAAAAGGAACACCCTGAATATTAACCAGTTCCTGTGCTGCTAAATAGTCAACAGAATTAAGATTGCCTAATGAAATCGATCCTTTAAAAAACCTCTTTCATAAAAGCAAAAATAATTCTACACTTGAAAGGCAAAAAAACCACAAAATAAAAAAACAAAAAACATTGGCACAATATGCCTCAAAAGAAATAGCCTTTTTCTCCCAAGCCATAAGGGTAATGGTAGAAAAATCATGGATAATTCATCAGAATATATGTATTTAAGAAAAGCTATTTCATAAAGTAAAAACCAGGAAGTGATGAGCAATCCAGACAAATATTTAGTAATAAATAATAAAAATGGTTAAGGGGCTGACATTAAAGAAAGCAAATGATTCCTGACCCAGGAAAAACACTCAATAATTTAGAAGCTATGGTGATAATCCTATGATCTACAGATCGATCTGCTGACTGACAGGCACCTGGTCAGGTAAAGGAAGTATGTGTGGTAAAACTGGCACCTGTGGCTCATGATTTGGCTTGAAAGCCTGTCATCCCTCTAGCTCTTCCATGTAAAGATCTCATTCCAGATGCAGCATCCAGGAGTTACCAGGCTGAGCTTGCTAATATCCCTGTCCTTATCAGGATCATTGCAGAGTATCTAAGACTTGGAACAACGAGGCCAATCTGCACCTCCTCTCTTCAACAGCAATCCCAGGGCTTCCCCACTCCCTTGACCCCTGCCCCAGTCCTGGGTCACAAGAAGTGGCTGATCAAGTAAAAAAGCACACGAGTCCAGCCAGGTCCTGATACTGTGGAGTCAAGAAACTGCAAACTATGAGGCTTTCCAAAGTTTGGATTGTTTCATAGAGGGTCTTGGGTTGTGGTTTGCCTCAGGCTTTCATTCCCCTGACCGGATTTTAACTCATAATATACTTCTCTGGGCAAACATGTTCCAGAACACCACAGGGTTAAGGAAGGAGAAAAGGACTGGCTTGTTCCAGGTGATGGCAGAGGACACAGACCTGCCCAATTTGAGCCAGTGCCCTTAAGACTGGCCCCAAACCAAATCTGTGTGGCCCCACACACCAAAGTATTTGCCTTGTCATAGTACTGCAGACCAAAGACAGGGAAGATAACATTATCATATCGGTAACAAATGGAATTCATTTTTCTGTCCATTCTGTGGCTTACTAGGCAATGCTAATTGTGGGGCAGGGAGTGGGGGTGTGGATAGGCTAGGAGAAGGTAGCACAGTGGTAAACAATTGGGAAGACAGATGCTATAACTATTGAGTCCCTTGCTGCTTGTCTCTCTCCTCAGAACACATCCTTGCCATTCCACAAACAAAATTAGATCCTGTTCCTTCCTGCAACCTCCTCTGTCATATCCTTCTATGTCTCTAGTTAATGGCAGGTACTGAGTCATGATCCCTACCCTCAATAAATGCATATGGCAGTTACTCCTCAATACACTTGGTTATATCAGACAATCATTTAATATGCATTTGAAGATATCTAATGTGGCCATTTACCACGCCCATGCTGTGAGGTATACAAAGTTGCTCTTGTGCATACACTTGCAAGAAAGCCATATCCACTTAAAAGGTACGTATGAAGAATGAATGATAAATGCCAAACAACTGATACAGACAGAAGGTGCTATGTTTCGGAAAGAGACCACTGCAGGCTAATGTGGCCAGTGAAGGAAGATTTCCCAGAGGTGCTGGGGCATGAGCAGACGTCAGATGAATGGAGAAGGGCAAACCAATAAAAAACAGTGTAAGAAAAGGCACAAAGACCTGCATTACAAAGCCTTGTCGAGGGAACAAGAATATGACAAAACTGGCTTATGGGGAAAGTTTAATGGAGGCAATGTGGGGAGAGAATAGATCAGAGCCAGGCCATAGAAAGTTTCGTATGTCAGATTGAAGAGTTTAGATTTTATCATATAGTCATGTGTCAGCCACTGAGGGATTTTGTACAGGGAAAGTGGCACATAAGCTTTGTCTCTCCCCAGCCAAGCTCCTCTGCAGCTGTTTGCATAAGCATCTAGCTTTTCATACATTGAGTCATCCTTCCTGATGGACCCACTAAGCAGTCAGGTAAGCAGTAAATGAAGAACTTTCACCTCAATAATCACTGGGGTTGAAATAGGTTGAGGCGCTCCCCAATGGATGCTACAACCCTAAATGTTACAAGCCACTCTGGACACCAGTCGCTGATAGACACCAGGTTACTGTCTACATCCATTCTTACTGGGTCTCACAGTTTTTCCATTCTTACACTGGCATTGCAGGAGAGGACTCTACCCTGAGCCCCAGTTACCAACCAAGGTCTGCTTTTCCACCTCATTTTCACCATCCCATTTGCCAGGTGCTGGGCCCCATTCCCACTCTTCTCTGATGAATAGATTATATTGAATGATATTATTCAGCATAACATTTCTGGAGTATGGGATACATGTTAAGGGCAGTGAATCCCATAAACACCAGCCTTACTTTTTATTCTTTACTTTTCATTGTGATAAAATATACATAACATGAAAATGATTTTAACCATTTTTAATTATACAATTCTGTGACATTAAATATATTGACAATGTTGTATTACTTTTGCCACTATATATTTTCAGAACATTTTCATCATCCCAAACAGAAACCCATACCCATTGCACAGTAACTCCAAATTTCCCTTACCACCCCAGCTCTTGGTCACCTATAATCTATTCTGTTTCTATGAATTTGATTATTCTAGGTATTTTATGTAAGTGAGATCATACAATTTTTGTCTTTTTGCATCTGGCTTATTTCATGCAACATCTTCAAGGTTCATCCATGCTGTGGCATGTATCAGAACTTCATTCTTTTTCATGGCTGAATAATCTTCCATTGTATGTATATACCACATTTTGTTTGTCCATTCATCTGTTGATGCACACTTGGCTTGCTTCCACATTTTGGCAATTGTGAATCATGATGTTCAAATATCTGTTCGAGTCCCTGCTTTTACTTCTTTGGGGTATATACCAAGAAGTGGGATTGCTGAGTTCCCGGGTAATTCTATGTCCTGAAATTTTCTTTCTTGGGAGGTTTCTTTTTTTTTTTTTATTGATACATTCTCTTTACTAGTTATAGGTCTGTTGAAATTTTCTATTTCTTCTTGAGTAAGTTTAGATAATTTGTGTGTTTCTAGAAACTTGCCCATTTTATCTAAGTTATCTAATTTGTTGGTGTACAGTTGTTCATAATTTTTTTTTATGATCCTTTTTATTTCTGTAAGGTTGGTAATAATGTCCCCACTCTCATTCTGGATTTTAATTATTTGTGTCCTCTCTCTTTTTTTCTTTGTCAGTCTGGCTAAAGGTTTGTCAATTTTATTGACTTTTTCTAAGAATCAACTTTTGGTTTTGTTGATTCTATTGTTTTTCTATTCTCTATTTCATTTATTTCCACTTTAATCCACTTTCCTTCCTTCTGCTCACTTTGGGTTATTTTACTCTTCTTTTTCTAGTTCCCCTAGGTGTGAAGTTAGGCTATTTATGTGTGATCTTTCTTCTTTTTTAATGTAGGCATTTATAGCTATACATTTCCCTCTCAGCACTGCCTTCATGCATCTCACAAGTTTTGGTATGCTGTATTTTCATTTTCATTCTTCTCTAAATATTTTCTGATTTCCCTT
>PVKH010025937.1:0-13321 GCA_004027955.1 Chaetophractus vellerosus | reverse complement strand
TATATCATTGATGTGGAGGCAGTGGCCGCTGGAGGTTCTGAGGGGAAGGAGAGGGAAAAACAGGTGTAATATGGGGGCATTTTCAGGATTTGAGAATTGCCCTGAATGACATTGCAAAGATAGATACAGGCCATTATATAGCTTGTCATAACTTACAAAATTGTGTGGGAGAGAGTGTAAACTACAATGTAAACTATAATCCACGCTTAGTGGCAATGCTCTAAAATGTGTTCATCAATTGTAACAAATGCACCACACTAATGAAAGATGTTGTTAATGTGGGAAAATGTGGGAAGGGTAGGGAGCGGGGCATATGGGAAGCCCCTATATTTTTTGTGTAACATTTATGTAATATAAGTATCTTTAAAAATATTTAAAGAAATAAAAATAAAAATTGACAGTGCAAATGGTATTATGTTTACTTTTAAACTATTCCAAATTGACATGTCAAATAAATCAAATGCATACTTACTTCAAAAAATGCCATCCTTCACTTGTTTTAAATCTGGGTAGACCCAGTTTCTATATTTATATAGTCTACAAATTTTCTTAATCTGGATAGACCCACTTTCTATACATATATGGTCTATAAATTTTCTTAGTTCTGACACAAAGTGACCTTTTCTGTACAATAGTCTGCTTGGTAGAACCATCTGTTTACAATTAGAGGTACAGATATTTTTCTAAGTGTCTGAGATAAATGTCTTTGCTAATTATTTTCTTCAAAGCCATGTTTATACCATTTTATTTTAAAGGGGACCTTATAGAAAGACATGAATACTAATAATTTTTCTTCAAAGATTGATAGACAATCTTCATAGTGGAATTTTGTAAGAAGATTTTTGACACAACCTAAATTAAAGTAGAATATACAAGTAACTTGTAAAACAGTAAATCAAAAAGAAAAATGGAATAACTGTCTGAATATGCAATTCACTGAAGGAGAAAACTGAATGGCTAATAAGTATACAAAGAGATATGCAGTTCACTAGTAACAAAGCAACTGAAATTTAAAACAATGGCATCATATTAATCAAATTACCGAAATATATTGGAAGTCCAATACTACCAAATTTTGGTGGTACTTGGAAGCGGTTACCCTCATAAAATTCTATCAGTTATTAGTGTTGGTATAGTCATTTATTGAAAATATTTTGTGATACTTGGTTAAATTAAGTATGTTTATATCCTGTGACTAAGAAACCTTGTGTATGCTCACCAGAAATGCTCTATCTTAGGCCCACAAAGGAATATTTATGGCAGTGTTCATGCAGCATTGTTTTATGTAATGGAGCATTGGATTAGAGGTGACCTAGGTCTTCCATAAATAAGGGCACTGATAAATATCATGAATAGGTACTATAGAATGCTATATAGAAAAATCATTCCTTAAAACATATTGCATGATTCATTTATATGAAATGTTCCCCCAAAATGAAAATATAGAGACAGAAAAGAGATTGATTGCCCAGTGCTGAGTTGGAAATAGGGTGATTGGGATGAGATTATTTTAGTCATGACAGAAATGTTCAAAAATTAGATTGAGGTGATGGTTATACAACTCCATATATACTAAAATTCATTGAATTATACTCTTAAAATCAGTGAAGTTTATGGTATGTAAGTTATATTTCAATAAATCTGGTAAAATGTTGAATAATGGTAAGAGACAGAAAGAGATCTCATGTCAATATGATTTTTCTTTGATGAAGAAAATACATATGCCAAAATACTATGCATTTTTCAAGAATTCATAGAAATATAACATATATACCAATCATTTTAAATGGATTCCTACAGGGTAATGGAAAAATGAGAATTGGGGTTGGGCCCAATTGAACGGTACATGTCTAATGGTAAAGAAGCTTTATATGTACAAATTATGATTGCCTTACACTGACAATGTTGAACTCAGCTCTTTAATTTAACATATTAATATAAAAAAGCAACTATATAAAATGTTTTTTGGAAAACCCAAAGATGACATTATACTTAGTGGTAAAATCATAAAGGCTTTCTCCCTAAGATCAGGAAAAAGGTCAAGGTGTTCAGCCTCACCATTTCTAGTCAACATTGTATTGAAAGTTCTAATGGCAAGAAAAAGACATAAAAGACATCTAGATTAGAAAACAAGCAAAACAATATTTTCAGATGGCATGCTCTTGCATATAGAAATCCCTAAGGAATCCACTTTAAACCTATTAGAATTAATCAATTAGTTCATAAAGTTTGCAGGATTCAAGATTAATATATACTAAGCAAATCTATTTCTATACATTTGCAATGAACAACCTGAAAATGAAATTGAGAAAACAATTCTATTTATAATAGCATAAAAAAAGGATATAACATGTGGAAAATATTACAAAAGAAGTGCAAAATGTATACGCTGAAATTACAAAACGTGCTGAAAGAAATTAAAGCAGATCAAAATAAATGAAAAAAGATCCCACAGTTATATAACAGAAAAGTTAATATTTCTTAAATACTTGCTCAGATGATCTACAGATTTAGCACAATACCTATCACTATCCCAACTGAATTCTTTGTAGAAATTGCTACACTGATTCTAAAATTCATATGGAATTACAAGAGACCCAGAATAGCCACATAAATCTTGAAAAAGATAAACAAAGCAAGAGAACTCATACTTCCTGTTTTTTTTAATATATATATATATATATATGTATCCCCCCCTTTCTGCTTGTTCTTGCTCTGTTCATTTTTGAGTTCTTCTGTGTCTGCTTGTCTCCCCCCGCTGCGGCATCCTGGTGAGTCAGCTCACCGCGCAGGGGCTTGCTCTGCCCGCAGAGGCTTGCCTTCTCTAGGCAGTCTGCCTGCTCGAGGAGGCCCCGGGAACCGAACCCAGGGCCTCCCATGTGGTAAATTGGAGCCCTGCCAATTAAGCTACAGCCAGGTCCCCTACTTCCTGGTTTTTAAAACTTACTACAAAGCAATGGTACTCAAGACAGTGCAGTCCTGGCATAAGGTTAGACATATAAATAAATATGATAGAATTGAAGGCCCAGAAATAAAACCGCATGTCTATGGCCAACAGATTTTTCACCAAGGGCACTGTGACTATTCAGTGGGAGAAAGAATAACGTTTTCTTAAGACTCTATAATAAAGAAAACAAATAAATGGAAAAAAAAACATTATTCTTAATATATTCTAGATGAAAATCCTTTACCTGAAATATGATATGCAGCGTTTTCTCCCAATCTATGGCTTGTCTTTTCATTTTTAATAGTGTCTTTTTTATGGATCTTGCTTTTCTTGACAGGGTTGGCCAAATACAGCCCACAAGCCAAATCTGGTTCAACAACTGTTTTTACACAGCCTGTAAGCTAAGAATGGTCTTAAAAGGTGAACATTTACAACCTATTTGGTTAGAGGGAGCACTACCTTTGAATCCAAATTAAGTAAAATGTTATCTCCAAAAAATTAGATTCCATTTTTTCTCATTAGTAGACCCATATTACAAAAAAATTATGCTTATTATTAAATTTTGAATTTCATCAATAAATTAGTGGAAATTAAAAAAAGCAAAAGAGTAATGTTTTCAACAAATGGTGCCAGGACAGCTGGATTGCCACATACAAAGGAATGAACTTGAACCCGTACCTGATACAATATATAAAAATTAACTCAAAATGAATGACAAAACAAAATGTAAGATTTAAACATACATAAAACTTATAGAAGAAAAATACAGGAGTAAATCTCCATGACATCATATCTGGCAATATGTTCTTAGCTATGATACAAAAAGCTATGAACAAAATATTTAAAAAATAGATAAAAATTGGACTTCATCAAAATTAAAAACTTTTTGTACTTTGAAGGGCAGTATCATGAACGTTAAAAGACAACCCACAGAATGGAAGAAAATATTTGCAAATTAATTATCTGATAATGGGCTTGTCTCTGAAATATATCAAAGCCCAACAAGACAATAATAAAAAGATAAACAACCCAATTAAAGTGGCAAATTATTTGTATACACATTTCTCCAAAGAAGATAAACAAATGGGCAATAAGAATATGAAAAGATGTTGCACATCATTAGTCATCAGGGAAACGCAACTCCAACCAAAAAGAAATACCACTACATACCCACAGGGGTTGCTGGAATGAAAAAGTCAGATTACAAATTTTGGAGAGGATTGGAGAAATCAGAAACCTCATATAGTGCTGGTGGGAATGTAAAATTATATAGCCACTTTGGAAAACATTCTGACAGTTTCTCAAATGATTAAACATAGAGTTACCCTATGACTCAGCAATTCTAGTGCTAGGGATATACAAATGAATGATGAAAACTTGCTTATGCAAAACCATGTACACAAATGTTTATAGCTGCATTATTCTTAATAGCCAAAAGGTGCAAACAACCAAATGTGCATCAACTAACAAGTGGATAAACCAAATTCTATGCAATGGAATATTACTTGGCCTTAAGCAGTAATGAAGTGCTGATACATGCTCCAACATGGATGAAACTTGAAAATATTATGTTAAATGAAATAAGCCAGTCACAGAAGATCACATCTTGTTTGAGTTCATTCATACGAAATAATCCAGAAATGAGAAGTCTATAGAGAAAGAAAGGAGAATCACAATTGCTTAGGGCTGAGAGGGTGGGGATGGGGTGTGCAATGGGGAAATACTAGGGTGATAACTAAAGGGTTTAGAGGAGTTTCTTTTTATGGTGAAGATTATGTTCTAAAATTGACTGTGGTGAAGGTTGCACCTATATATAAATATATCATAATCCACTGTATAGTATACACTACATTGGTAATTTTATGGTATGTGAATCATTTCTTAAAAATGTTGTTAAAAAAGAAAGAAGGAAACAAAGCTTTAAAAGGTAATTTATGAGAATTTATAAGATAATAAAATTTAATTAATATGAGACTTTTGAGAATTCAGAGACCTCTTGGTTATTATCCTTCCCATCAAGGTAAGAAAGAGGTTATTAGCAATTGTGTACACTATAGATAGCAGAGTAGCACAATGAACAAGGAAACTAACCAGGTGGGATAGACATGTTGTCTTATATGAAATCTTTACATTCTTCATTTTTGTTATCATAATTTTCTTTAATAGTTATCAAAAACCAAAAATGACAAACAAGTATTCAACTATTTAAATAATATGTATTTCCATTTTAATTTCTCAGAAAGTAGCCTTTAACCATGAAGCTCATAATGTCCACTCCTTTTGTAAAATATGTTTATGATAGGAACACTGGCTTTCCCCTTAGGTGTAGGATATTTTTGGCATAGGAAATTAAATTTGTTTACATTATCTGTGAATAAACTCCTGGTATTATTCTACATTCTGGAAAGAAAACTCATGACATTCAGACAGTTAAGCTACCACTCTATAAACCACATTAGTTATACTCCTTCTTACTTTTTACCTTCAGAAGGCACCAGAATATTTGGCTTAGAATCTCTGTATAATTGTGTGAATAATAAAATAAGCTTCCAACAGATTCTGAGCCAAACATAATGCAAGCTCTCTTTCTTTGACAATTACTGTCTATTATTTTAAAAGGGAGCAGATATTATGCAATATTAATTGATTGTATCATTTTTATTTGATTATATTCCTCTGGCAGTGTGTAGTGCAGAGATATTATGAAATAAATACTTAAGCATTGTACTAGGTGACTGTTTTAGTCTGCTAGGCTGCCGATAAGCAGTATACCAGAAATGGGTTGGCATTTACAATGGGGGTTTATTGGTTGACAAGATTACAGTTCTGAGGGAGAAAAATACCCAAATTAAGGCATCATCAGGCAATGCTTTCTCCTCAATGACTGGTCACCAGAAATTCTGGACTTCTCTGTCACATGGCAAGGCATATGGCAGTGTCTGTTGGGCTCTCCCTTCTTTAGGCTTCCTTGCCTCCAATTCCCTGCTTCTGGCTTTCTCTAATTCTGTGCCTTTCTCTGTCTCTTTTATAAAGGACTCCAGCAAGAGGATTAAGACCCATCTTGGGTCATGCCTTAATTAAAGTAACTTAGTCAAAAGGTCCCACCCACAATATGTTCACACCCACAGGAATGGACCAGCTTTAAGAACCTGATTTTCTGGGGTACAAGCACTCTCACTCTATCACAGTGACCACATATAAACATCAAGTCTCTTCAAACTTCAAGTGTGCAATCTGTAAATAAGGACATTATTACCAGTCTTGCTTTCTAAGCTTCTGGAAACTTTTGGGAGCAAATGGATTTACAGGATAAAGCGCTGCAAATTAGAGATAAATTTAATGATCTTTCCCTAATTGGAAAAGTGCAAAAGGACAATATGGACAAATTCTCTTTCCTGAAAATTCCTTACATGTCCTACACACAACAAGGGTTAATAAATAATAAATTTATAAGTAGAATTGCCTGTGCTTATTACACTTATTATAATGCAGGGCATTCGGAAACTATGTATCTTGCCTTCTCTTATAAATGAATTCAAAATCTTTGTATGTATAGATCCAAAAATGTGTTGGAATTCACAATAAAAAGCAAAGTTTGGGTCTTATTAAATCCTCTCTCATAAATATTCAGGTAAGTAAAAAAATGAAATTTACCTACATAGAAAATGATTTGATGGAAGTGTATTAATGATACTATTCTGGGTCTTTTGGGAGATGCATGCTGAATTAGGAAAAAACAAAACAAAATAAAACAAAACAAGGTAAAACATGGAGAGCAAAACAATATGCAACTTTGTTCCTAAATCTAGATTTTATTTGAAACTGAAAAGGTTTTCCCCCAATTTTTTCACTATAAAAAGACTAGAAAAACAAAACTTTCAAGTGCTATTGCAATTGAATTTTCCATTATTATTAAATTCATGAATAGAAAGCAACGTATAATTATTAAAATAATCCCTTTTGTGCTATATATGAGCTCTGTTATGTGTATTGTTTATATCTCAATTTCGTTTATACAATTGTGACCATTTTATTTTCAATTATGATAGCATTCCACTTATATTCAAATAATATTTCACTGTTTAAAATTCTTGCTTAAATTACTTATAAATATAATTCCAAATGGTAATAATTTTATTTAATCAACCAATAATTTTTATTTCAGCCTTTTGCTCAGACAATACTTTGTCCAAATATTAAAGACATATATGAGTTTGTTATATTTATATAAGTTTAAAAGCTATTGTCAACATGCATTTAAGGATTTTATTCTTGTATAAGTCCCCGCAAAAATTAGATGGGGAAAGAAATACTTTTATGATGTTTTTTAAAAATAATTAAGGTTTATCAATTCAATGAACATCCCCCCCCAAAAAGTTTGTTTTTTTTAAAATCAAAGTTTTCTTGTGTCTGATAGAAGTATAGCTTATTTTTCTAATTCTTCCTTTTCACACTCACTAAGGAAATTTTTAATAATTTTGGACTCCATGACATTTTGTCATGTAGTTACAGCTTGTCCTTTTACAAAAGAAAATTAGGAAACTGCTGAGTGTTACAGATATTAATGGCTGTTAGAAAGTATAATAAAAGGCTCTCTTTCTAGAACATTGATAAGCTTTTATGTCATTATTCATGAATGACTAATGCATTCAAAGAAGAAGAGTGTTCATCTCCAAGGCTGGGATGATGGACAGTAGAGAGGGAGACAGTAGCTAAGAGAAAACCATTTGTCATATATGAGAATCTAATAACAGGGTTGCCTACGATGAGATATTTCAACTGCACTTAGGAAAAGAAACTTTTTTAAAATGTAAATTTATCATTCATGGCATCTCGAATCCCCAAGGACAAATATTCAGGACACCTCTGGATAAATGAGTAATTTTAAAGGATGTAATCCAAAAATCCAGAAAGTAATAGCATCTTAAGTAATTCCATCAGAACTATACCTTTATTATTTCCATTTCCTACCAGATCCCATATACATTACTCAAGTTGTGAGTATTAAAAAGAATCATTAATAGGCTTTCTGCATTTGTTGGTGTCTTTTGACTGTAGGCAATGGAAACAAGTGCTAAGTTAATAAAGCATGAGTTTAGTAGAAGGATATGGAGTAGCTTTCAAAATCCCAGGAAAGATTGAAGATGAGCAAGAACAGGCTCAGAGAAGTTTCTGGGATCATGTAAGGAGGAATTAGTGGTCAGTTTCATCAGGGTACAGCCATTAATAAGAATCAGCAACCAATATTTTTGTTTGAAATGTCTTTCAGTTCAAACTTCAAGTTCATGGGAGAGACAACCAAGTGACCATTAGGGGGGAGAGGGTGCAGGACTATCTCTAAAGTCACATGAAAACGCTGTCTGGGGTAGTGTGGTGGTTTGGAGCTGTAAGGACCCAAGGAAAACACTTACTTAAACTTAATCTATTTTGGTGGGTGTGAACCCATTGTAGGCAAGACTTTTGGTGATGTTACTTCAGTTAAAGTGTAGCCCAGGATAGTAACTCTATTACTGGAGTCCTTTATAAACAGAAATTCAGACTGAGCAAAAGCCACAAGGGGCATCCAAAAGCTGAAATTCAGCAGAAACCAGAAAAGAACAGAGAGACCACGATACACTGCCATGTGCTTTGCCATGTGACAGAGGCACCAAGGACCAAGGATTACTGGCAGCCAACTCTTAGAATGCCAGTTTTGGGGGGAAAAAAGCATTGCTTTGGTGATGCCCTGATTTGGACTTTCTTTTAGCCTCAAAACTGCAACCTAATAAATTCCAATTGTTTATGCCAGCCCATTTCATGCCATTTCCTTGAGCAGCCAAGGAAACTAAAAGAGGTAGTTATCTAAGGGAATATTGAAATAATATCAAAACAAAACAAAGGAGATTGTATCTTGGGAAGATAAAATGAACAGTTGTGAACTGTAGCAGTTTTCTAAGCACATCCCTCAGAGTTTTTGCAATAATTTTGAAAGCATATCAACAATTTATACAGTGCTCTAAGCTAAGTGTCTCACAGTGAGGCTGATTAGAATCTAGCCCTTGTTAAAGAAGTCTGCACTGTTTTTAATCTAGCAGCAACTTAACACTACGTAGAAGTGCATACTAACTCACTAGCTGCAGAATTGAGTGTATGCTTTTCAGGTTGAGGTGAGGGATTTATGCTGCTCTATCAATACATTCTAGGTGCAAGCACACCTTTGCTAAGGTAAGGCACAGATTAGTTACTCAGAAAATTCTTGCTGAGTCTTTGCTGTGACTAGCTTGGTTTAAGGATACAACCTATAGAAAGATTGTAGAATCAAGTAATTTTGTTCATTGGGAACCAAAATTGTGGTCCTGGCTTCTTTAGAATAACCCAAGTATTTGCATTCATGATTAGAGAATCAAATTTGATTTCCAATAGATTGGTAATATACAGAGGGTGTATTAGCCAGCCAACTAGGCCCTGATGCAAAGTACCAGAGATCTGTTGGTTTTTATAAATGGTATTTATTTGAGGTAAAAGCTTACAGTTACAAGGTCCTAAAGAGATCAACTCAAGGTTGCTTTTCCCATCAAAGTCAGTTGCCACTTGTTGAAGCAAAATGATTGCTGATCTCTGTGACAGTTCAGCCTTCCTCTTTCTCATCCACTGGCTTGCATAGACGTTTATTTCTTTCTGGGCTTCCTCAGCTCAGCTGCTCAGGCCATCAGGCAAATGGCTCATCTCTCTTTCCGGGGCCATAGGATCAAAGTTCTCTCCTCTGCCATGTCTATGGAGCTCTCTTTCTTTTTTGTATATCTTCTTCTGTGTCTTCTTGAGTGAATGCCCATTTATATCAGCTCACCAAGGAGTCGGTAACTTAACCTGAGTTACACCATACTGATGTGGTCGAATCAAAGCCCTAATCTTAACATAATTTAACCAAAGACATCACAGCTGAATCTAAAACAAAGGGGCTCATACCCAGAGGAACAGACAAGTTTACAAACATAACCTCTCTTTATGGAATTCAAAAATGATCTCAAACTGCCACAGAGGGTGATTCTGTAAAGCGTATTGTTTAAAATGGCAATGAGTAGAGTCCAGGAAATGGTTATTTGGTAGTCTTGTTGGATGTATCTACCAGTCATTCATCCATTTGTTTAAGAATTATTGGTGTTTTTTATCTTTCATGCAGTATTCTAAAAGCAAGAAATACATCTGTTGAAATAAATTCTGTCCCCATTAAGCTTATATTCGACTGGAGAAGATACAAATATAAACACATATAAACATTAATATATAATACATATAATCCATGATATTTGTATGTAAGATGAAAAATAAAGAAAGGGGGTAGAAGATAAATAGCAATGAGGGGAAGTGATGTGAAGAACAAGTATTTTAGATAGAGTGGTTAGGGAGACACTCTCTAAGATGTGTCTGTTGAATACAGATGGTAATAAAGAGAGAAGACAAGCAGCTAAATCAGAAAGATATTCAATTTGAAAGGTTCAACATTTTCATGAAGTCAATTAATATCTTATATGGCTTCGTTATTCTTTAAATATTATAGTCCCCAGGATTCCATCTTGGCTTATTTCTTTTCTTAGCTGATACATTTTTCCTGGACCCATGTATCCATGCATAATTTTAACTGTCATAATGGGATAAGATAACTATGTGCAAATTCTTACCTGGTATCCTGATCTCCCTTCCAAACTTCAGACTTTTATATTCAACTGCTTGATAAATATATCAACGGGAATTTCCCATAGACACCTAGTATAACACCTATTGGACAAATTGGCTAATATCAAGAGGGCTGTAGAGGAATATATAGAAGCTAAAGTCATGCTCAATAGGATGTGGGAGGCGGGGAACAGTTGCAGGATCAAGTAAATGCAAAGGTCACAAGGGAAAATTTCCAGTCCTTCAGAGTCTCTCACAGCCTCATCCTCTTATCTCCTCACGATTTTCCTCTGTCTTCTTTGTCCTTATCCAAGAGTAATTATTTACATTTCTCTTGGATTGTCCCAGTTAACCATCAGAATGATCTCCTTGAATCTTCTCTGACCCTTTTATGATCTATTTTTCATACTGTTTTATTCTATACTTAATAATTTTAAAAATTATAAAATATACAGTTATAAAGTTAAAATATTAAAATATTAATTTACCCATCAGCTAGTTTAAGAAATTCTGTGTTCCTCTCCTTGATTCAAATGTATTTTGTCTTCACTCAGATACAACCACTATCCAGTCTTTTAGTTTTATAATTAATTTCCTTGTATTTCTTAAAATTTCATCATATATGTCTGTATCTCTAAAACATCTTATTTATTTTTCCTATGTTTAAAATGGATATCCATGAAATAATATTGCATGTATTCTACCATGCCTTGCATTCTTCACTCAAAGCTATGTTGCTGAAATTCATATATGTTGTTATGTAAAGCTGTAGCTTTAAACATTTTTTTGCTATTCATAATATATAATTGTATAAATATATTCATTTTATTTATCTACTCTATTGTTGGCAGATATTTTGGTATTGTCTATATTTATTTAAATTTATATAAAAGCATTCCAATGAATGTTCCAGTTTACATCTTTTGATGTACACATATAAGAGCTTTTTCAAATATTTAAGAATTGACAGGTGATCTTTCTGCTTTAATAAATAATATGAAATGGTTTTCCAAAATGATTGCTCCAATTTTTGTTCACAATTCCATTAGCAATATATGAGAATTCCAGTTTATATTGTGGTCTAATCCATACCAAATCCAGCAGTTACTCCAACCTTTTTTCAAATGTAAATCTGATTAAATTTCCCAAACCCTGCCTAAAATCCTTTAATGGTCTTCTTCTATTGATCCTAGAAAAAATTCCAAAAGTTTAACCTTGTCATAGGTGTCCTTTTTCTCTGGCCACTTCATCATTCAATGTTTTATTGTCTAAACTAGCCATATCTCTTTTCTGTCTGAAGGCCTTCATCAATGATAAACGTCTTTCTGTAACTCTTTTGGTCTTTTGTCCTGATTGACTTTGCTCCTATCGTCTTAAGCTACATGTCACTACCATAAAGAAGCCTTTCTTGATTCTTTAAGACTTGATTAGGTCCCCCTCATTAACTTCTGTTTATTGTACATTATGTTTTCTGCAGATAGTATTTATCACAAAATAATTAAGAAATGTTTTGCTTTGTTTCATTTTTTTTAATATGTCTACTAATAAGCCTTATGCTCAAGGAGGGCAAATGCCATCTCTGCTTCTGTGTTAATAACTTTTGTTTGAGCAATTAGCACAGTGCTTGGCAAATAGTTGGTGCTCACTATATATGCTGAGTGAAAATGACTAATTCCTCCACACATACATTATTCTTCCTTTTAATTTTCATTTCAGTGTGGTGGATTATTGTCCAGAAAATATTTACAACCTCCTCGAACTCTTCATTCCCCAACCTCCCAGGTGGTGGATGTACATCTCTGTGCCCTTGATATTGGTCTTAGCCATGACTTGTTTCGACTAATGGAATGTGGACCATTTGATGTAAAAAATTGCAATTCTTGAATGGACCAAGGTTTAATAGAGACTTAAGATTTCTCAATTTCTTATCAATAAAATAAAATGAATTCAATTTATGTTGAAATATAAATAACTGCTCAGATTCACTTTTAAAAAATAACTGAGATGAAAATAAAGTACAAATTTAAACATTGGAAAATTCTGGTAGAGGATTTTTCTATTTTAAACTCTGATTTGAACAATAAATTAGAAGCCTTTTGCCACATAAATCCTTT
Organism: Chaetophractus vellerosus; assembly: GCA_004027955.1. Classification (NCBI taxonomy): domain Eukaryota; kingdom Metazoa; phylum Chordata; class Mammalia; order Cingulata; family Chlamyphoridae; genus Chaetophractus; species Chaetophractus vellerosus. The sequence goes on along the minus strand of PVKH010025937.1, from coordinate 607 downwards.
CATGCATCTGGGCATAAAGCAGTAAGGACCATCAGCTATAAATGACAATTTCTCTCAACATTTTAAAGGCCGACTTTAAACTGAACATTTTCCATTAGCTTTAGAACAAGGGTTTTATAATCCGTTATGTGATGACCCCAACTTTTCAAACCTGAAATATAAAATACTCTTAAACAATTACCAGCTCTAATGTTCAAAAAAGCCATTTAAGTTTTGATGTAGTGAGTGCATCATAACTAAAAGCATATAATTTAAGTCATGCAAATAAAACAATTCAAGTACAAAATATATTTGCTAAGACTATTCTTGATAAAAGTAGCTTCTACAGCCCCAAGTATCTCTAAAGTCCTAAGACAAGGAGAGTGAGGCTAGAAAAAGTAAAGTGTTTCTTCTTCATTCCAGTATAAAGGTAATGACAGAATTTGTCCCCTTCATTAGTAGAGACAGCCTTGTCCTCTGACAAGGAGGTGGTTTTATGCTACGATCCAAACAGTACTTCACAGGGAATCCAAGCAAAACTCATAAAATACATGACCTTGTCCCCTGGCTACAGTCAATCTTATTTGGGATAAACTCCTGACTCAAGTTAGGATAGGCAGTTTCTTTT
>PVKH010025936.1:0-13319 GCA_004027955.1 Chaetophractus vellerosus | reverse complement strand
GTGGCAGCAAGTCGGGGAGCATGGGGAGTGGGAGTATTCAAAACGTGTAAAATACATATCTGGGTGAACAAACCAAGTCAAAACCCAAATGCTAAACATTTTAGAAGCCAGAAATTTTCTTGAAATAGAAAATGCATTGGTGATTTTTCTGGCTTGGCTGTAATATAGGTTGATTAGCTCTTCCTGTTCTGACCTAGAGGCTGCCCAGGTGGCTGATGAGCCCACCTGGTCCTGTTTGAGCTGTGTTTGCACGACCACTCCCTCCCGGGAGCTCCTTCCCGTTCATCTCCCTGAGTATGGGACAACTGGCCACGCCTTTGGGCCCTAGTCAAAGATAATTGATACTCTGCAGCCACCATGTACTGCTGGAATCTGCGCCAGGCTCAGTCAGTAAATAAGATTATTTTTCTGGGTACTTCTGGAATGTTCTCCCCTGGGTTTCAGGTCACCCTGCACTGACTGAGAAGTGCTCTGCTTTGTCCCTTTTGAGGTATTTTGGCTCAATTCCTAAAAATCTATTCTCTGCTCAGACCTGTTTTTCTCTGTCTTTTTTAGTTTGTCTGAAATGTAGTTCGTTAGCTAGTTCAATTATCAAGTCTGGTTCTACCCTCCAGTAAGGTTCAGCTTCTTCACTGACATCAATTGTTTTCTCTCTTCCGAAACAGAATTCTATTTGGACCTATTTACGGCATCCAAGAGCATCCCCTTTTTAGGCTGAGGTTCGGCTTTTGTTTTTGGCTCACTTTTGGGCAGCAACAGCTGCTCTTGTACCTGTTCTCCTTTCCTGGCCGCCTGGCTTTCTCTTAATGCTCTCCTTAACCACCACCACCTACACCTTCCTTAGAAATGTACCTTTTTAGGAAGTAGATGGAGAGTCTTGTTAAATGAAAGGGCGCTGCAAATAGAGGAAGAGTGTACACGAGCAGCACCCAGTGCACATTCCCAGGCCAGGTTACCATCACCAGCCTCCTCCCAAGTAAATGCCTTGAGTCTCTCGCACTGACCACTGACTCACGCCAGTGCCAAGAGCGTGTGCTCTGGGGGTCTGAAGGTGTCACGGAGCGAGGGGGCTCGGACCAGCAGGTGGCCAGGAGCACCTATCCTTCAGTAATGCCATTTAAGTGAGTTACCCTCCACCTGCCCAAGAGTTCACCCAACTTCCAGGAGCTTCCGTGTACTCCTAAGAAGGCGCGGGGTTGCCAGGGTGAAGGCATGACCTTGTACCCACTTTCATCCCTCCTCACGTGTGCGCATATTAAGGATGACAAACAATGTACTTAAAAAAACATATTAACGTCCCTGAATACATACTCACAAAACAAAAACACAGCTACCCATAGAAGCCCACATCGTGCTGAAATATCGTTGTTGATACTTATATTAAAGGTTATGCAACAGCACTGTCCCCTGCCTAGTTGTTATGACTTTCCCCTGAATCATGGTTCTTTACTGGGGTGGTTTTAACCCGAGGGGACTTTTCCCAATGCCTGGATCTCTAGGGTAGAGGCCAGGAAGCCGTTAGGCGTCCCACAAGGCACAGGACGGTGCCTGCAACGGAGTGTCCAGTCCAAAATGTCGGTGGTGCTGAGGGTAAAAAACTGTGCCGTAAATTTTGAAATAAGTTCTTTTTCTCCGGTAATTCTCTAACTCAATTTTGTGATATTTTCCATACTGAATGATAAATTTTAATGTAACTGATATTTATATGAATCCATTTATTTCCCTGAGAAAGTATATTAAAATGACATTTTTACAAATTTTTGTTCATTTAAAATAGAATCTAGTTATCTTTGGATCTAGGAACATTATTAAATTTAAGACTCTCCCTTTTATATTTTATAAAAGAATCACATGTGTTAAAAAGCAAACCAAATTATTCTGGAGCGTGTTATACATGCAAAAAAGTTGTGATAGTGAAGATTTTTGAAAAGTAATTTGGTTCAGAAAATTCAAGGTTTCATCTAGGGAATATTTTTAGACCTAGGAAAGACACTAAAGTATTTTTGATCCATTTAGTAAAAAATGATGAAAATAATGCTTTTATTTATTTTCCCTCTCTTTTATTTCTGGATTTTATTTATGTTTCACTCTTTTGCTTTGTGATAAATACTAAATAGGAGGCTATCAATTATTTACTGTTTGGGAGTTCATTTAAAATCAGACCCTCTCATACCAATAGACAAATTTCTAACTAAGCAGATGGCCCTTAAACTTGCTTTACACAATTTATGTTTTAACAAATGGGAATATAGAGGTAATACTGTAAATAATATGTATATTTAGAAAGAAGCTGCTCTTCTCTTTTTGCAAAACTGTCATATATAGCAGTCTTCCACATGTGAAAATGCAAAAAGACAACCATTTCTGTTTGAATTACTGTACTTCTTATGTATAAAATTCTCTTCGCAGCACACTTTCGTGCCAGATGCAGCTTAATTTCCACACGAATCACATCTTCTCACTTGTCTTCTACAACCTTGAAATGTGTCATTATACATATTAGTTCCATTGCAGATATTTATTTACTATGCTACGCTACACTCACATTTTTAAAATGTGCAAAATTTCCCATTGGAAATTAATGACAAAATTAAATTCTTCTGCAGTTTTTCCTAATATTTATGCCAAAAAAGTTGACTTTTTTTCATGTATCATTAAGATACTAGAACAACACTGTAAGATGAAAATATAATGCAAGCCACAAATATAGTTTAAATTTTTCTAGTTCCTACATTTAAAAGTTAAAATAAATTGTTGAAATTAATGTTATTACATTTTATTCAACCCAATATATTTCTGAAATATTATCGCTTCAACATATAATCAATATAAAAATGATTAATACGCTATTTTCATTTTTCATACTAAGTCTTCATACTTTGGTGTGTATTTTACACTTTACAGCACATGTCAATGTGGATGCTAAATATTCATCAGAAATACCTGATCTGTATTTAGATTTCATAAAACTTGCAGTTAAAAAAGTAGACCCACATACCTAAGTTGTTCCAAACATGGAAGTGTTTCAATAACTGAATCATGTACCAAAGAATTGTTTTCCCGAATATTCACATCCACATTGACAAGTAATTGATTTGACTTTAATGCAAAAATATATCGATTTCAAAACTACATCTAAGTTAATTGAAATCACTAATTCTTGTGTCAATTCAGTATTAACATTGAATTCAAAGGGGTATCTAAAAAATAACTTTATCAATATCAACAAAGCTTTCAAATTTTTCTTGTACTTTTGTGGCCAATTTACATAATGCTGCCAGTTACAATTAAAATCTTATGCATATTCATTTGCATTAGAAGAATATGTCAAATCATTTACTTGTATAATAAATGTTTCAATTTTAACATAAATTCTTTTTTTTCTTTTCTTTTCTTTGCAATATACCAATAAATGGTTGGTTTTTATAAAGGGTATTTATTTGGGGTAGACGCTTACTGTTACCAGGCCATAAAGCATAAGTTTCTTCCCTCACCAAAGTCCATTGCCACGTTTTGGAGCAAGACAGCTGCCGACGTTTGCCAGGGTTCAGGCTTCTTGGGTTCCTCTCTTCCCAGGGCTGCATTTCTCTCCGGGCTCAGCACCTCCGCTTGCTCCACAAGGTCAGCTGTAGACTATCAGGCGAACAGCTCACTTCTCTTCTCCTGGGGCGTTCTCTCCAACATCAGAACTGCTTCTCAAATCTGCTCCCTCTGCCTTCTGCCTTGCCTTTTGTACTTGAGACCACACCCACCGAGGGGCGGGGCTCAACACCCTACTGATGTGGCCCAATCAACGCCCTAATCATAACCCAGTCATGCCCAGAGGAACAGATCAGTTTACAAGCATGACTCAATATCGATTTTTGGAATTCATAATTACATCAAACGGCTACAAAGTTTCCTTTAACTTTTTTATTCAGGCCATGGAAGCAGGACTATCAGAGGTGAAAAGTGAGTTACAGTCACGTGATGATCTCTTGAGAATTATAGAAATGGAACGATTGCAGCTGCACAGAGAATTATTAAAAATAGGAGAGTTCCAAAATGCTCAAGAAAATAAAAAAAGGTATATTCCTTATACTCAATAGTCTTGAGAGAAACTGTTCAAAACATGACCTTTGAATGTTTTTAAGAGTTTATATTTGAAACTTTCTAAAAACCTAGTTTATATTTACATGCTGTTAATTAGTGGATAATTTAAGAATGAACAATAAATAATAATTTTATCTTTAAAATTAATATCTTAACTAGCAAATTATATTTAGTTCTGATTTATGGATAATTATGTGTCACACTTAGAAGTTTTCTTAGAACTTTCATTCTTTGGGACATTTGAAAAACAATAATACAGAGCCAGTAGTTACCTGTATATGTTAAGATTTATTTAATATTTTTCAAATGCTTTCATTTTGATTGCCTGAAAACCTGATGGTAACATTTCACCTTCATAAACGTTGTATTTATTTTGGCCTCCAGTCTCACTACCTTGTCAGGTCCATTAAGTGTTCTTGTTAAAACAGCGTTTCTTTCCTCTTTCAAAATCAGAGACAGGTGGCACGTCCTCGACGGCCACCAGCCAGGCAGGTGGTGTGACCTCGACCGCCACAGAGGAGGTGGGGCTGCCGAGGGTTTGTGAATGTCGATCCTGAGTGACAGTGCGACTGCTGTCACAGCTCACTGGTGCGCTGATTCTCACAAGACTCAAACCCTTCTCAAGCTCAGACGGTCATACCAGGCTAATGACAGCGTTTTAAATTTTGATCAGCCAAATGGTGAGGGCTATTTTTTATAAAAGATGATTACATTGTTTTAAAGGCAACAATTATTTCTTTAAAGTTGTGGGACCTGCTAGCATTTTTTTTTGAGGTCTACATTTAACAAAAAATGGCAGATTAAGATCCCTAAAAATGACCTGTTGTAATGTGTTCAACCAAGAAGGGTAGAATATCTTTAAGCCAGTTGGCATTAGTGAGTGCTCTGTATGCAAGTTACATAACATCATCATTAATGATTAATCTGCTGGACACTTTTATGTGTAAGCACTCTTCCAGTGTGGTGAGTTAGTGAAACGTGTCTTCACACATGCAAAAAAGAACATATGTATCTAAAAACAAGAAATTTCATGGAAGAGCAAATTATTCTGCCCACGTCTAGCTCAGGTTTTGTGAAGAGCCTTGAAAGTGCTTCTCTGGTGCCATCACAAGGCTAATGCTGGACTCCACACTGCCAGCTTTGCTTCCGTGCATGAGGAGTTTGCCTAAAATCCTGGAGTTATTCAAGTCTGGCCGATACAAGCTCTTTTGTTCTGCTTGATTGCCATTCTCAGTTTAAGCTTGTATTTATTTTGGTTTCCAAACTGCATCTTTCTCACTTGAAGGGTATCCTTAAGCCTCAGTATTCTTAGATTTGATGAAAAGGTGTGTATTTAACTTCACAGATGCCTTCATAGTTTAGATGTTAGTCATAGTTGTCTCAGTCTTCATCCTTCCCACTGAAAGTTCTGAATTCTTCAGATTGTTTTCTTGCAAATTCTGGCCTACTCATTTCATGGTATCAGTTTCTTTTCTCTGGACTGTGTTCTTTACAGTTGGAGTAAGGTGAAGCAGCCCAGATTACCAAGTGTAGATGCACCATGGTTTTACAGAAGTAGTATAGTAATGTTTTCATGCACTTTCAGTGCCTTTCTCAATAATGCTAGGGTTTTGTTAGTTTTTTCTTGGTTTTAGTTGAGGAAGTATCTTGGTCTGATATGGTCTGGGAGTTATTAAAAATAATCGCAACACCCTTTTCTAAATGATGACTGATAGTTGCTTTATATATTTATATTAGCATTTTTATCTCAACGGGATTAGAATCACTTTCTTCTTTGTACGTGTCTACAGTGGAGTTTGACATTTGTTCCGTTGATTCACCGAATTTTGTAAGATCGCCATGAGGATTTTACCATTCACTTTAGCATTCCACTCACTGAAATTGAAAAATAGGACATTTTGTTTTTCACTTCTTCCAAATCACAGCAAAGAAGAAAAGTTTAAGACGATACTGAAATAATGTTTTAGGAGAATACTGTATAAAATGGAAGATGCTTAAAATATATTACTAAGAGGGAAATAAAAAGAGGTACAAAATACTGTATAGGATATTATGATTGTATGGGAAATGTGTTTGTATTTCTATATGCATAGGAAAATAAGACAAGTAGTATACACAAAAATGCTAATAATGTTTTTTCCTGGATAATAAGATTACAGCAGTGTATTGTACTATTCTCTATTTTCTACAGTTAACATATATTTGATAATCAGAGAAAAAGTGATCTAGTCTAGACCCACGTACTTCAGGAATATCACTCTTAATTTATACCTTTTAAAAGGTCCTTTATTTTCATTATTTAAATTAGTTATTTCTCCATTGTTACTCAGAATTTGTGTTTATGTGTTTTAAGTTTTTGGTTTTTTCTTTTGTTTTGTTTTAAGTTTTTGATGTGTGGAACCTGTTCAGAAGCTCTTTGGCATCTAAACTTGTGGCTTAAGCTCACTCACGTACATGCTGATTGATAACCACTCCTCAAAACACTGGACTCTATCAGGCTGTAAAGCCTGACTTCCGCCTGTTAGTTTTACTTTTGTGCTTTCTGTGAATTTTATTTTAACAAATCGCCTAATATGGAAACGAGCATTACTTGCTTATACTTCTCCAAACTGCCTGTGGGAATTGTACTTTTTATTCGAGTCCCTACTTTTCCCCTCCAGTATCTGTATGTGGTTGCAATTCCACTTTGTAAATCAAACAGCCAAAGAACGGGTATATTTGAGCTCTCTGGTTAGAATGTCAGTTTCATCATTTTTGATCACTTTCATGGAGTATGGTCCCCTCAGACTTCTTCCAGTATAGCTTTTTCCACTATGCAGAAGCAAGTCTGGTATGGTTCCTGGTTTTTTTGGTTGTTTTTGTTTGTTTGTTTCTTTTTTAATAGATTCTTAAGCTATTTTATTAGAGGAAATAGTATTTTCTTCTTATCCAAAAATCTTCTCTACATAAGCAATCGTAATCAAATGTTTTGCCAATTTTAATGAATAATTTAAATTCTTTATTAATTATATTGCTACTTTTTTTTTCATTAAAACCATTTGCACTCAAAGATGTAAGTACTAATGGGATCTGAATGCATTAGAACTTGTAATTTTTGTAACTAGAAATGTTTCCAACAAACTAATGACCCATCTCTGCAACCTACAGTGGTCTAAATTAACAATATAATCATAACAATTTATCAAGGTAAGCTTAATTTTTATTCGTCATTTATTTTAACTTTTAGGCTTGAATCATCTTATTCACCTTGTTTTAAAGAACCAGAAAGGAAAAGAAAAGAGCTGCTTTCAGTGGTCCCAGATCAACCAAACCATGAAAAGGAATTGAACAAGGTATGGAAAATAATGAGCTCCGTTCTTCCACGTAGACCTGAAGCCTTTGAAAACAAAAGGTGGACGTTTTCCTCCTCACCCCTTTCTTTTGACTTCTGTGTTTTCTCTAAAATAATAACCTATCATGCTGATAATTCTGACATTTTCTGTGTATTGCTATCAAAGTACAAAGCTCGAGTCCTCAGTCTTGCACTGTGACGGGAGAGCCCGCAGCTCTGCTGGAGGCAGCTTGTGGCAAGGGGGCCGAGAGCAGACTGGCACCCAGCCACAGGCGAGCTGTGCACGTCACTCAGCTTCTTCATTTCCTGGGTGAAGCCTAAATTAACCAGTAATAGCTGCCACTTCAATAGCTGTGACCACGTGCCAGGGCTCCTCTTGAGGTGGGTCTTCATATTGCCCCTTTTGCACAGGTGGAGAAACTAAGGCACAAAGAAGTTCCTTAACTGCCTCCAGCGGCAGAGGCCAGGTTTGAACCCATGCAGCCTGGCTCCTCATCCATCCTCTTTCCCGCCGTTACATTCATGCAAAGTGCTCCAAACAGGACCTGGCTCAGAAGCACCTGGTTGACAGCAGCTGCTCTTGTCCTGGCTCCACTGGGTACCTGACCGTGCCGAGCTACCAGGAGCTGGGGTAAAGCACGAGTAAGCCTGTCCTAAAAAACAAAGACGTTTTCTTCTCTTCCTAGTAAGATCCAGTAGTGTCTTTCTTTGCATGAGCTCATCACAGACAGTATCTCCTCTGCTTTGGTCTTTGGATTTGGGGATCAAACAGAATATTCAATGTCATGTAATCTAAACAAGTGGTAAAGGAAAGAAAAGCCCGGAGGGTCATTGATTAATCTTCTCATGCATAGTACCTTGCCTGGCATACAGGAAGTGAAAATAAATGTTTAAAGAATTAATTAATATGAAGGCTGGGCTCTCCCATACACACGGGTTCACATATTCTTTTGTGTGTATAAAGTCAGCACACATTTACTGAGCACTTAGTAGGACTATAGCTCTTCTGCTTATTTCTGTGGAAGCTCCATTGATGTGACAGGTCCTAGCTCCAAAGAGTTAACCGTCAGGGAACTACTAGAGGTTAAGTGTAGAAAAGGTATTTGGAATTAAAATGATAATTTTCCTTACATTTTAAGCTTTTTTTTTTTTTTTTTTAAAGATTTATTTATTTTATTACATATCTCCCCTTCCCCCGTGGCGGCTCTTGCCCTGCCCACGGCGGCTCCAGCCCACCCATGGCGGCTTGCCATTCTCAAGGCGGTCTGCCCGCTAGGAGAGGTCCCCGGGAATCGAACCCAGGGCCTCCCATGTGGTATGCCGGCAGCCTATCCACTGGGCTATCGAGCCGGCCCCCATTTTAAGCTTTTTTATACCACACAACCCCATGATACTGATTTTACTGATATTTTAAATATAACTGTTAAAAACCTGTTCTTTCCCGGTGTCCCAAGTGAATGCATTATAAGAAATTGGTAAGAGCCACCTGTACTGTTCTCAACCTCACAGAATTGGGTAGGGAAGTAAAACTTCAAATAATGCAGACAACCTACGGATTTTGCATGTTTTGATATGGAGGGGCAGCGTGTGAGGCACACATCTCTTTGTAGGCTCTTAGAGACCACTAGATAGCACAATGTTGTGCAGAAAAGGCAATAAATGAATTGTATATGGATAGGAAGGGCTTGCGGGAAAGCATTTTCATTCTCTTGTAATAAAGCCAACAAGACCCATGTACTGTGAATCCTGCAAGTATTTTATTTCAATTCTTTTTTTCCAGTAGGAAACTACTTTCAGTCATTTATTTTGTGATAAAATAGGCATTTTCAATAAAGGCAAAAGTCATTTGGAGCTCAGGTAAATTGATCTCATAGAGAAAGAATCTTTGCAATATAGCATGTTGCTTTAATATCTAAATGTAAAAATAAAAAGTTTAATCCTTTTTGAGAATAGTATAATCAGTATAATCATATTTTTCTATTTGAAGAGTTCCACTTAAAAGGAACATGTTAAACTACACCAGGGGGATGCAGTCACCAATCTAGACTGGGACAGATGCTACAGAACAAACCACCTGCTTCTTCATCACATGAACTGTAAGGGGAAAACGGGGGCTGGTAACCCTGGCGTCAGGGTTAGCTCACGTCAGCGCCCCTCCCTAGCCATGGCTCGGGCCCAGTTGCTGCCCTTCCCCATCGGTCTTGTTTTTACCCTTCATCAGTAACAGTGGAGGACTAGACCATGAGGTTTCTAAGGTCATGTCCAACTCTGAAATTCTGAAGATTTGAGTAATAAGAACGCAATGAAATTAGGGGGTAGTGGCTGGAAGCCTGATGACGGCTGGAGTTTGCCTTCCTGGCGTGTTCGGTCCTCCCATGCAGGCACCGCCCCTGCCCAGGAGAGGTGGCCCAGCACAACGGGAAGGCCACCTTCCCCTGGCAGCGTGGCTGGGCTCACTTACTGGCCCTGAGCTCGAGCGCTGCTGTGGGGATCGAACGACACGGTACACGGAAAGTATCGAAAACACACAGACACACACACGAGAGAGGCTTCAAAACCTGTGAGCCAGTCTCACTGTGTGGACCGTTTTTAGATCCTGATAATTCAAGGAAACAAACTCTAAAAATATTTATTACATTGTGGAGACAATTTAATATTTGAATACTGACTAGATATTTGGTGATATTAAGGAATATTTATTAAATTTTTAAGATATCGTATTCTGGCCAAGTTTTTGTTTTAAAGGAGCCCTTATTTTTTAGAGATATATACTGAAATGTTTAAAGGTGAAATAATTGAAAAGCAATTCAATTTTAAAAATAATTGCCCTGAGGCAAATTCAAATAGACTTATCTCTATCTAGTTCTCCAACCTTATTTCTCACAACCCTCCAAGCCGCTCACTGTCACGCCTGCCTGCAGCTCTGCTCCATCTCCAGGTGGGTGTCCACTCACCGGCTATTTGGGTCTGAGGTCCTGGGACCCCAGGCTGGGCGGGACAGCCCTCCACTGTATGCCTCTGATGTCAGTACACCATGTAGGAACTCTCTGCTGATTTCTCCGTTTCCTTCATTGGACTGTAATTTTTTGGAGATTAGTGATTTTGTGCTTTCCCTCTGAATTTCAAGAATGGAAACTGTGCATGGTGGTGGAAGAATAGTTGGCGGTTGTTGTAGTAGATCAAGAAAGACGGCGAGCGGCCGGGTTGGGGCCTTGGTAGTGGGAATGGAGAGCCAAAGCCAGGTTTTAAAGGGGACAAAACTTCCTGTCTGGTGGGATTTGGGAGGATGAGGCGGGAGAGGAGCCCAAGACGATCCAGAAGTTTATATCTTGGAAAGCTTTGCCAAGCTGGGAATATAAAAGACTCCACAGTCTCTACAGGGGAAGAAGAGACAAGTTTTCATGGACACATTAAGTTTGAAATTTATTATAACGAGGTCCTGAAGAACATAGTGCTCAGTCACAAACAGTGCAGCATAATTTACCAAAAGAGCCCAGAATTAAAGCCCGGAGTCCCATGTTCTCGTCCCAGCTCCTCCAGTTATTAGCCTTATGACTTTAAGAAGTCACTTAACCTCTTAAAACCAATTTTTTCTCCATAAAAAGTGCTTGATAATAATTCCTCCAACTTCCTATCAAGATAAGTATCAAAAATACCTGTGGGGGAGCAGATGTGGCTCAAGCAATTGAGTGCCTGCTTCGCACATGGGAGGTCCTGGGTTCACTCCCCAGTGCCTCCTGAAAAAGTCAAGAGCAGACAACAAGCAGACAAAGGAAACAGCCAACTCAGGGGAGCCCATGTGGCTTACTGGTTGAGTGCCAGCTTCCCACATACGAGGTCCCAGTTGCAATCCTCAGCCCCGGTACCTCAGAAAAATAAAAAATTAAAAAAACCTGTAAACATGGCCAATGAAAGCTTTAAACCGCTCTAGAAAACAGGATTGGTTAATGTTTTCTGGCACATTCTGCAGGTAAGAAGCCAGCTCTGCCAGGAGGAGGAGTACCAGAGTTCTGAGCAGGAAAGAATGAGGAATGAAATTTCTGACCTAACAGAGGAGCTTCGTCAGAAGGAGATCACCATAGCAACTATCATGAAGAAAGCTGCCCTTCTGGAAAGGCAGCTAAAAATGGAGCTGGAAATAAAAGAAAAGATGTTGGCAAAACAACAGGTATGGAGGCAGCTGCTGCCGCGCTCGCGGCCGGCAGCGGCCTTGGTGGCTGGCAGAGGCCCCGCACTCCTCGTTTTGGTGCTAAGGCTGCATCCCATGAAAGCCTTGTGAGATCAGACAAAGTGTGGTCAAAACAGAACGAGGGAAATAAGTGACAGCACGAGCTGATTTATTAAATCTCATCCTAACATCTCTTTCTTTTATTAGAGAAGTTGTAGGTGTGCAGGAAATAGTTCCCATATACCTCCCCGTCGCTAACACCTGGCATTAGGGTGGTGCGTTCGTTACGCTGATGAAAGAGCATTATTGTAACTGTACTACAGCTGTAGCTCACGGCTTTCGTTAAGGCTCCCTGTTGTGTTGTGCAGTCCTAAGTTTTTAAAAACCACATTAAAAAACATAACCCGGTGCCATCGGTTCTGTTCACAGTGCCGTGCTACTACCACCACCATCCATTCTCTTGTAACCAGTATTCTGATCACCTGGTCGAAGATTTCTTCCTGAATTTGTTTTCTGTAGCATCCCTTTCATGAACGTTTTTAGGTTTTAAAAATTCTATATTCCAGCTTTCCTTGGACACTTCTACTGCTTCTACCTCACATATTTCTTTTAGGGTTTTTTGTTTGTTTGTTTGCTTTTTAGGCAAGAGAGTAGAGAGTTTATTAAGAAACAAGAAAATTAGAAATACGTATACAACCTGAGACGAGGGTTGTGGGCATGCTGCAAGGTGAGACGCTCTTTTAGCTGTTTTGAAAATGAATGTTGAGGCATGAAAATCAGTTCAAAGTTACTGAGCTCGGTGCCCAGGATGGCACATGGAGAAGAAAACAGTGTTTGTAAAATTCTGCTGCTAAAATACTGCAAGTAACTTCCACGGTCCTTCTTCCCTCCCTCCCTGCCTCACATCCTTCCTGTTTAGTTTTAAATCCCCCGACCCCTTACTTAGTTGGTGGGCTGCTATTGAAGGCAGAGGGCTTATCTGCTTATTTCTCCCAAATCTCGAGGTTTCGAGAACACCAAGCAGTAACTTCCTAAGCATGTGAGGACCAGTTCACAAATAGCATAGCTGTGTGAATCCTGTGCATTATACAAATCAGCCTCTGCCCAATTTTAAGCCTTAAACTGTGATTAATTCATGTGTTACCCAGGAAAAGAGCAGAAACTTGATGGCAGCCTTGGATGTACCTACGTAGGGAGGGATATTTTACCTCAGGTGTTAGATTATGAGTGATTTTTATTTTCTCCTTTTATACTCTTCCATATTTTCTAGGCTTTTGTCTATGAGCATAGGTTTTAAAATTTAAGAAAGTAAATATTTTTCATAAATGTTTTATATAGAAATGGCCCTAGATAAATAGGACAGACACTGCCTCTAAACACTGTCAAATGGAAGAAATCAGGAAGGACAAAAATAAATTAGAACACAAAATAAAGTAGTTACCCCCCAAAAAGGAAAAATTTTAGCAGAAATATCAGAAAACAAAATTAAACATGAAAGTCATATATTAATTGTAAAAATTAATCAGGTAATGAAGAACTTTAGTGGGCAATATTACTCAAGCATGTTTTTAAAACTGAGGTTTTTTTCCAGTGACAATTTGCATAGATTAGAAAATAGAATTGGGAAATGGATTTTTGGACTTAGAAGGGGAAAAGTCAATTAACCGTTACTGTATCTATTTTTAATTTAACACTGATACAGAAGGAGATGGTGGGCCAGTTCGATAG
>PVKH010025935.1:0-13319 GCA_004027955.1 Chaetophractus vellerosus | reverse complement strand
TGCCCTCCCTGGACCCAGCCAGCTGCTCCTGGAATCCCCCCCACGTTTCCGCAGCTGCAGTGGCCGAGGTAGGAAGGCTGTGTGTTGGGGCTTTTGTTTGGTTGGTTTTTGGTCTTTTTCGCTCTCCAGTGAGCTTGTTATGGCCAAGAGTGGGTCTTAGAAATCTTTCTGTCTCCAAGAACTTTTATACTGCTCAAAACCTAGCAGGCGCTCAATATTTTAAGTGACCAAATGGGTGGATGAATATGTTAGGATATATTGTGAAGATATTGATTGCCACAAGGCTGTTAGGTTTTGTCTGTTCCTGTTTTAGGTCATGATAAATCTGGATTATAAAATCAGGGAAGTTATGAGAGGCGTGAGGTCTGAGCAGGGTGTGCCAGGTGGGTTTCGATGTTTGCCACATGGACATGGAACTGAGGAAGCCATTCCTGGCACACGAAAAAGCCGGTGCCACGACAGGGAAACAGTGCAGTGCATCAGCTCATATCGCTGGAGCGTAAATTTTGATGTGGATTCTGTGGGAGATGAGTGGGAGGCGCAGGCAGCAGCAGAATAGAAGCAACAAAATTTTAGACCAAAAGCCTTGTGATTTGAAGCCTTAAAAGCCTGCTGCCAGCACATCGTTATAGAGCTTTCTCCGGGAACAGGCAGTGACCTGCCAAGCGAGCACGGAACCCAACCAGAGGGCAAAGCGCGTTGGCCAGGCTCTGCTCCAGCCTAAGAGCTGTCCTCTGGCTAGTACTAGATGGAAGGAACAACCAGGGGATGTATATATTGTTATTAGCTATCGTAGTAGCCAAAGCGGAGCTGATGCAAAGTACCAGAAATCTGTCGGTTTTTATAAAAGCTTACAGTTACAAGGTCCTAAAGAGTCCAACTCAAGGTACCATAAAAGGTGTTTTCTTACAAAAGTCTGTTGCAAGGTGGTGGTGATATCTGCGAAGGTTCAGCCTTCCTCTTTCCTCTCAAGGCTCTGTGGGCCCAGCTTCTTCCGATCTCAGCTGCGGGCTGGCATAGGGCTCAGCTGCTCTTCAGTTGCAAACATGTGAGGTGAATGGCTCATCTCTCTTTCCGTGGCCTCAGGCTCCTATTCCGTGTCTACAGAGCTCCCTTCCTCTTTTCTCCCGTATCTCCTTCTCTGTCTCCTTGAGCGAATGTCCGTTTATATAGCCCACCAAGGGGGTGGGGACTGTTACACTCTACTGACGTGGTTGAATTAAAGCCCTAATCTTAACTAATTTAATCAAAGACATCTCAGCTAAATCATGCCTAGAAGAACAGACCAGTTTACAAACATAATCAATATGTCTTTTTCGGAATTCATAAATAATATCAAACTGCCACAGCTATACATGTTTCTATATACATTAGCTATTCGGGAAGTTTAGTTCTTCACAATTCCTAGGTTGCTACTCTCCAGAGTTATACAATAACACTGAGTCTTGTGATAGGATAAGATATACCCCCCCCCAAAAAAAAAACCCTGACATGGGAGAGGCCTAGCCAACTCTTCACTACAGCCTGCACTTGGCTGGGTCTTCCGGCTATCAGTGAGTTCACCTGGAGAAATTGTTTGCTGAGCTGCTACACTGAGTTAGGTACCAGGGGCACAGAGATAATACGACACAGTTCTTGTCCTTGGAGAGCTCGCAGAGCTTACACATAGATGCTTATTGCCCACGTGTTTTCTGAGTGATGACTGTTTCTGCTGTGTGTTTCACCTGGTAAGAAAATGTACAGTGGTTTAAGCGATTTGGCTTAAAAGCAAGGATCTATTTAAAGAACAGGTCCTGTCATGAATCTTTAAGATATAAATACGTATTAATAAGAGACACAAGCAAACAAACAAAAAGTAGCAGAAAATAACGCCATACATCCATGTACATCACTTTGAGATTTTTAGGACATTAGTATTTTACCAATGTGCTTCAGAGATATTTCCTTTTTTTAAAGAATTATTATGTTACAGATGAGTCAAAGCCACTATCCAATTTAATTCACCTTTTTCTTTCCCAAAATATAATCCTTAAGCTAAATTTGTTTATTTTTCCATTTGTATTCTCATATATTCATTACATATGCATGAATATATAGTATTTTTTCTGCTTTAAAAATTGACATAAGATAGCATAAATGTGCATTTGCATTGTTTATACAATTACATGGACAAACCTAATATTTTACTTAATGGAAAGAGGAGCTATTTTAAAGGTATCAATTCTTCTCAAATTCCTTTGCATGTTTATCACAATCCCAATAAAAATTACCATGTAGTTTTTAGGGAATTATTCATTTGACAAAGTACATAGCTTAGACTATATGAGGCTCTCAAAATATAAGAGCTGTGTGATGGTAGATAAGCCCAAATATGTTAAAATATATCAAAGCAATAACATATAAAGTTGAGGTATAAATTAAGATATATTGTAGTATATAAAAATATTTGAATAAATATAAAGATGGAAACTTTTGGATAAAAGAATTAGTTTGATGTATAAAATATAAGAAATTCTAAAAATAACTAGGAATAAGGGCTTCCAATGACTTTGGTGTGTGATAAATGTAGTGAAATAATCTACTTTTTTGGTCTTAAGAATTGAAAGGGAATTACAGCTATCTATAATTCCAGTTTGTACAAACGCAAAATGGGCACAAATATAGTGCTATCTCATTTTCACAAAGAAAAAAACTATTAAGTGTGTAAATTAACTTGGATCACATTGTTCTTCATAAAGAAATAAATCCTGTATATATGCTACTGCAATATTTTAAAAATAATATGCATTATATATGATTTTGAGGAAATTCAAAATCAATCATATCATAAGACACCAAAAATGAATTCTAAGAAAGATGTCTAATGTCTTTGGTAATTTAGACTTTCTACTTTTCTTGTTGTCATCATAATTATGAGATTATTACCACCAATGTTTCACTGGCTAATCTTTGAAAAAATTAAGCTTTTTAACTCTTAATTTTAATAAATTAAGAGATGCCAGCATTATGTAATTGGAAATGTCCAAGCTGAATATCAAGACATTAAAATTATATATTAAAATATAATTAAAATTATATATGGTACTAAATAAGGCCTTTAATATAACTGAGCCTGGATTTCATAATCTGTAATTAATGGGAATAGGTTTGTATTTTTTTCACTTCCTAAATACTGATAAGGTCTAGCCAAGGACTTAGGTGACCTGGGTCCTTGCTTTGATGCTAATTACCTGGTGAAATTTGAGCATACCTTTAAGCCTTACAGGGCCTTCTTAGCCTCACTGGGCTTTGGTTCACTATCCTGTGAAATGAGCTACTTGGATTCAGTGAGGCTGAAGATATTTGTAGGATGACGGAAGCCTTCTGGAGGTCCAGCTTTTCTGCATGAATGTTCTCTTCATTCTCAAAGGATTGTGCCTTTTTCATTTATGTATTGAAAATTTAGTGAGATTTCAGGAGGAAAAGGAGATAAATGTACGTGATGATTCTTCGTTTTTCAGTATTAACTCTAAAAGGCAGTCAACCCCCCCCCTTTTTTTTTTACTTCAGTATTATGATGAGGGTGAAATTAGAGAATTTAGGAGACATTACAAAAGACTTTGAAATGGAACAAAAAGATTACTGGATGTCTTCAGAACACAAGCACTCTCTGGGCCTTTCACTGTTTTTGAGCTATTTTACAATTCTATAAAATGTAGATATGATAGTAATACAAATGAATCTTGTCTATAGAAATGCAAATTTCCCTGAAGATTGAGTTGATTATTGCCCTGTTGATACTGACAAGTTTTGCATCTCTTAGGGCATTTAGGTAAATTCATACTAGCATTTCTGATTCCTATATATATATATCTGCTCTTTGGATTCTCCTTTGGACTCATTGTTACATCTTACTGGCTCCCACTTTAATGAATTAAATCAAATAGTTGTTGTGTCCATTTAATATTTTAAAAAATATTTTTTAACAAGGTAAATTTCGTGAACTGTGAAGTCCTTGAAAAATAGTCCTTTATCTTATGGTTTTATAAAAGTAAAACTATAGTTTTTGTTATTTTAATTTGAAAAAAGGGAAACTATATAAGAAACAGCGTCTATAAAATGAAGGTAAAGGAAGATCAAGACACCATATTGAAGAAACTTTGCCATTGAGACATGTGCCAGTGCCCCAACTTGGGAGCCAGAGCGACCTTGTGAGAGGGAAAACACCAGTATTCCTTCTCTCTCCTTTTGCACTGCTGCTGCTGCTGACAGGTGTAGAAGGCCTTTTAGCCACGAGGGCTGGCCAGGAACGTGCCCGCGAGGTGACCTGCTGCCCATCTCTTAAAAGCAGGGCACTCTTAACGATTAAAAACGAATTTCAGTTATTGGATAATTTATATTACATTTTATGTTTCTTTTGGCAACAAATGTCGGATTCATTTTACAGTAATTTATAGCTTTAACCGAGAAGAGGGGAGAAGAGGGGGGGGGGGAAAGAGAGAGATTTGTTAAATTTTTACTTGCTTCCTCCTTTGACAATTGGTTTGTTTTGGAGGGAGGTTGTAACAAGAAATGTTATGGGTTACTTAGGGTTTCAATTGTTTCTATGGCACCATTATTCCCATTAGCAGAGATAAGACAAAATGGACCAAATTCCCTGTCCTGATGTCATGAATCGTGAAGAATAAAAAACAAGGAATGAAGGACAATAACAGGGGCCAATGAAAATGCCAGCATTGACAGTGAAATGGTTTTACTTAAGAGTAGTATTAAAATAATTTTTGCCCCGAATAGCTCTTAAGTGACTGAATTAGAAGCTGGGCTAGCTAGAGACACATATAAAATATGAGGTTTGATATTCCAAATGGAGAGAAGACATAGTTTTAAATGATCCCGGAGACATATGCTGTCACAATGTTATCTCATATTTTCCAAAAATGAATTACTTCCCCCCCCCCCTTTTTTTTCATAGTAGACAGAGACTCAGAGAGTTTAAAACAATCACTTAAGGTAACCCAACTAATAAATGGAAGAGCTGGCATTTGAATTCAGTCCTGCTTGACTTCAAAGACGACGTGCTTCCTCTAGTGTCACATTAACTTAAGGATGGAGAAAAGAATGTGGGCAAGGATTCAAGCTGGGCACGAGAAAGCAAGGCCTAAAAAGACTTAGGAACCTGAAGAATGAGCTGTGTAATCCTTTGTTTTGTTTTAATTTTGAATAAGAGGATTAAGGATTATTTTCTCATGATATCCTTCTGTAAGACTGGTTAAAACAAATGTTCTCTTCTTCATAACTGAAAACTGGGATATTATATATATTTGATGCATATTCAGCCATTTTTAGGCTTTCTGCCTGGCAGTGAAATTTATTTCTGGTAATTCCTGGGATATGTGGCTCCTCCCATCTCTGAGTAAGTCTAACTATCAGGATTCTTGATTTTCTACACTATTTTCATTTAAAAATTTTAAGGTTTTTACTTTTACATGTAATCCTATCATCCTTTTTGAGTTAATCTTTAGGTATGTTGTTAAGTTGAAGTCAAAGTTAAATTAAATTTCTGTTTTTTCCCCTCTTTGTTTTGGAGGAAGATGGTAACAAGCAAGGTCATGGGTTAGAGGCTTAGAGAGGTTAAATAAAATTTCAAAAGTCATAGAACTACGAAACAGTGGAACTAGGACTAATTGCAGGAAGCTTTTCCCTCCAGCCTGTGCTCTTGATCACAAGGTTCTTCCCCCTTGACTAGATGATTGAATTATGGTAAATAATTCATCTTAGAAACATTACCCTATTATATGCTAAACACATAAATTTTGGCTGTTATTGGACTCTCATTAATTTGTCTCTCTCTCACCCATACTGTGATGTTTAATTTTTTAAGATGATGGAGGAAATGATATTTATTCATTTTTAATGGCTTTCATGACAGGTAATTGACATATAACAAACTGGACCATCTCTTTCCTCTGTCCTGTACATAGGCAACCATTGATCTGTTCCATGTTGTAACAGTTCTGTATTTTCTACAATTTTACATAAAAGGAATCATATAGTATGTATTCTTTTTTCATGTGGATTTTTTCACTCAGCATAATTATTGTATTTTGAGATTTATCCATGTTATTATGTATATCAATGTCTTTTTTATTATTGAATATTATCCAATTATTTGGATACAACACAGTTTGTTCATCTATTCACCTGTTGGTCAATATTCATATCATTTCTAGTTTTGTGCTATCATAAATAAAGCTGCTATGAACGTTTGTGTTTAGGTCTTTGTATGGATATATGCTTCCATTTTTCTTGGATAAATACCTAATTCTGGAATGTGTAGAGTATGTTTTACCTTTTAAGAAACTGCCCAACTGTTTTCCAGATTGGTTGTCTCTTTTTATAATCCCATGAGCTGAAGTTGCAGTTGTTCTACAACCTTTACAACACTGTGTAGGGTCAGATTTTTAAAAATTTGAATAAGGGTGTTTTGTACTAATAGGTGTGTTTTGACTTCTCAATGTGATTTTAATTTGCATCTCCCTACTGACTAATGACATTAAGGACATTTTTAATTTGCTTATTTACTGTTCCTATATCTTTTTTGGTGACATAGTTGTTTAAATTTCCTTCCCCACCCTTTTGTATTAGTTTCTTTACTTATTATTGAAATTTGAGTTCTCTTATTCTTTCACAGTCCATAGATTGTATTTTCATTTTCTTTTCATGATCCCTTGAAGAGAAGAATTTCTTAATTTGGAAAAGTCCAATTTGCCAATTTTTCCTTTTATCAATTATGCTCTTGGTATTAATCTAAGAAACCTTCGCCAAACCCAAGTTTGCAAAGATTTTCGCCTAGGTTTTCTTCTAGAAAATTTATAGTTTTCATTTTATGTTAGGTGTATGATCCATTTTAAGTTTTTAAGTTAATTTCTGTAAATGGTGTAAGGTATGGATTGAAGTTCCTCTTTTTGTTTATGGATGTCCAATTGGCCATATATGTGGGAGTCTCTTTCTGTATTCTCTTTTCCTAACCCGTTGATATATTTGTCTATCTTAAGGCCATTAGTATGCTGTTTTGGTGACAAAGTAAGTTCTGAGTAATTTTAGCTTTTTTTAGATCCTTTGTATTTTCAAATGTTTTTGAAATAGTCAACTGCTTTAAAATGCCTTCTTTTATTGTGATTAGGATTGCATTGTGATTAGGATTGCACTGCATCTATAGATCATTTTGAAATTGCTATTTTGAAAATATTGATGCTTCTGACCCATGAAAATTTTATATCTCTCCATTTATTTAAGTCTTATTTAATTTCTCTTAGGAATGATTTCTATTTGCTTTTTTAGGAGGTACTGGGGATCGAACCTGGGACCTCATACATGGGAAGCAGGCACTCAACCAATTGAGCTACATCTGCTTCCCTTCTTAGGAATGATTTTTACTGTAGAGATTTTTTTTGTCAGATCCAGCCCTTAGTATTTCATATTCTTTGATGCTATTATAAATATCACTGCCTTTAATTTCACTTTCTCATTGGGCATTGATTGTATATAGAAATACAATTTATTTTGGTATATCAATCTTGTATCCTGAGACTTTGATGAACTAAGTTATATTTGCCTTTTTATGCAGATTCTATAGAATTTTCTACATTGACAATCATGTCTTTTGTGAATAAAAGCATTTTTACGTATTTATTTCCTCTCTGGACACCTTTTCTTTTCTTGCCTGATTACATTGGATGCATCCTACAATACAATGTTGAATAGTCAGTCAATTTTAGTAATTTCTTTCTTCCTAAGAATTAGTCCATTTCATGTAACAATGTTGAATAGAAATGATGAGAGCAGATATCCTTGCTTTAATTTGCTGGGGAGACCTGCCATTTTTCACTATTAGGTAAGACATTAGCTGTGGATTTTTCATAGATGCCTTTATAAGAATCTAGCTTGTTGAAAATTTTTAATTATTTAATTAAGAATAGAAGTTAGATAGTTTGAATGGCTTTTCTGCCTCTTTAGTGATGATGACGATGTGGTTTTTGTCTTTTCTTCTATTAATATGGCATCTATATTAATGAAGAAAATGGGTCTGCAGTTTTCTTTATTTGTGTTGCCATTCTCTGGCTTTGGTGCACCTGGCCACATTAAATGAGTGGGAAAGTTTTACTCTTCCTTTATTTCCTGAAAGGGCTTGTGGAGAATTGGCATTATTTCTGCTTTAAATGTTTCTTAGAATTCACCAGTGAAGGCTTCTGAGTCCGGATTTTTTTTGTGTGTGTGAGAAGAATTTTAATTTACTAATTCAATTTCTGTACTAATTATAGGTCTACTGTGATTTTCTAATTCTTTTTCAGTCAATTTTAGTAATTTCTTTCTTCCTAAGAATTCGTGCATTTCATGTAACTTATTTTAAAACTTTGTGCATAAAATTTGTATTAGTCAGGGTTCTCTAGAGAAACAGAACTGAGAGGATACATATGCTTGTAAATATTATGTGATTTATTCTAAGAATTGGCCCATGTGACCATGGGGATTGGCAAACCTGAATTCTGTAGGGCAGGTCACACATTTGAAACTCTGTTGGATTCTCCAAGAGAAGCTGGCTGGCTGAAGTAGAGATAGAAAGTCTTCTTTCTGGCTGCTGAAATAATCAGTTTTCCCTTTCAGGCCTTTAACGGATGAGAGGAGACTTCTTTCATTGCTTGAATGCAATTTCCTTTGTTGATAGTAGATATATTCAGTTATAGATGCAATCAACTGACTAATGATTTAATACATGAAATATCCTCCCAGTAACAATCTTGATGGCCAAAATCTGGACATCATAACCTAGCCAAGTTGACACATGAACTTAACCATCACAAAGGTAACCATAATATTCCCTTATAATTTTTATAATCTGTGAATTTGGTGGTGTCATTCCCTCTTACATTCCTGATTTTGATCATTTGTTTTTCTTCTGTAGTTTTCCTTTGTCAGTCTTGTAATGGTTCATCAATTTTTTGGATCTTTTTTTTTTTAAAAAAAAAAACTTTTTTTCCCTTGTTTTTCTCTATTGCTTTTTCTATTTTCTATTTCACTGATTTCCACTCATATCTTCATTATTTTCATCCTGCTGAATGATTTGCATTTAGTTTGCTCTTCTTTTATATAGTTTCTTAATGTGAAAGCTTAATTGTTTGAAATCCTTCTACTTTTCTAATAAAGATATTTAAACTTTAACCATTGCTTTGGGTGAATCCCATACTTTTTATAAAATCTGCTCTTTTAAAAAATTTCATTTAGTTTAAAATATTTTATAACATTCCCTGTGAACTCTCCTTTGACTGGTCATTTAGAATAATGACTAATTTTCATTATGGGGGAATTTTCGCAAATTCCTTTCTCTTGTTTATTTCTAATTGAACTCTCTGTGGTCATAGAACATATTTTATAGGATTTCAGTATTTTTAAATTTACTGAAACTTGTTTCGTAGGCTAGTATATGCTGGGGAATATTCCATGTGCATTTATACAGAAAGCCTTTTATTGGAGTGTTCTCTAGATATCACTAGGTGATTTGGATGTGGTGTTGCTCAAATCATCTATATCCTTGCTGATTTTTATTTGGTCTATCAAGTATTCAGCATGATGTATTGAAGTCTCCAACTATTATTGCTGAATTGCCAATCTCTCCTTTCGATTATGTAAGATTTTCCTTCATATGATTGCAGGCTCTGTTATTTGATGTTGTCTGTATTTATAATTGTTATAGCTTCCAGATGAGTTGACCATTTTATCAGTATGAAATATTCCTTTTTGTCTCTCGTAATATTTATTGCCTAATATTAATGTAAATTAATATATATTAATATTAATGTAAATTAATATCACTCTGGAACCCTTATGGATATTGTTTTCATGTTAAATCTTTTTCTTTTACTTTATTTTTTTTATTGAGATATAAGTTACATACCACAAACTCACTCTTTCAAAGTGTAAACTAATGCAGTCTTTGGTATATTAACAAAGTTATTTAATCAGAATTAGTATCTAATTCCAGAACATTTTCATCAACCAAAAAGAAACTTTATACCAAATACAGTCACACACTTTGGCAACAACTAATCCATTCTTTTCTCAGTGGATTTTCCTATTTTGGACATTTCCTACAAATGGATCAGACAGTATATGAACTTTAATGTTTTCAAGGTTCACTGTGTTGTAGCATTTATCAATACTTCATTCTTTTTTATGTCTGAATAATATTCCATTGTATGGCTATACCACATTTTATTTATCCATTTATCAGTTGATGGACATTGGGTTTCCACCTTTTAGCTATTATTGTGATATTGTTGTTATGCAGATTTGTGTACACATTTGTGTTACACATATATTTTCATTTCTCTTGGATATATACCTGGTTGTGGAATTGCCAGGACATATGGAAACTCTATGTTGAAGCTTTTGAGGAACTGCCAGATTCCTTTTCAATGGAGCTGCACCACTTCATATTTCTACCAACAATATATTCAGGTTCCAATTTCACCACATCCTTGCCAACACTTGTTATTGTGTATTGTTTTGATTCTAACTATCCTATTGGGCATAAAGTGATATGTCTTTGTAGTTTGGATTTGCATTTCTAATTGCTAATCATGTTGAGCATCTTTCCATATATTTAATGGCCATTTGTATAACTTTGAAGAAATGTCTCTTCTGATACTTTGGCCATTTTTAAGTTGGGATATTTTCCTTTTTATTGTTGAGTTGTAAGAGTTCTTTATCTATTCTAGACATAACCCTTTCACTACGTATACTATTTGCAAATATTTTCTTCCATTGAGTTTTCTTTTCACTTTTTTGATGATTTCCTTTGAAGCATGAAAGTTTTCGTTAATTTTGATAAAGTTTAATATGTCTGTTTTTTTCTTTTGTTGTTTGTGCAATTGGCATCATATTTAAGAAACCATTGCTAATCCATGATCATGAAAACTTATACCTACTTTTATTCCTGAATTTTTTTTAGTTTGAGCTCTTTGATTTAGGTCTTTGATCCATTTTGAATTAAGTTTTGCATATGGTGTGAGGTAGTAGTCCAACCTCATTCTTTTGTGTGAGGATATATAGTTCTTCAAGCATCCCTGGTGGAAAAGTCCGTTCTTTCCCACATTGGATTTTCTTGGCACCCTTTTAGAAAATCAATTGCCTGCAGTTGTATATGTTGACTTCTGGATTCAATTTATTTCATTCATCTATATGTCTATCCTTATTCCTGTACCACACAGTCTTGATTTCTTTTTAGGAGACACTGAAATCAGGAAGTGTGAGTCATGAGACCTCCTGTGCTGTTCTTCTTTGTTGAGATGGTTTTGGCTATTTTGAGACTCTTTCATTTCCATATGAATTTTAGGATCAGTTTGTCAACTTCTACAAAATACATCCTTGTAATTTTGATAGGGACCACACTGAATTCTGTAGTTAATTGGGGCAGCATTGTGTACTCAACAATATTAAGTTTTCTACTCCATGAACACTGAATCTCTTGCTGTTTAGTTAGATCTTTAATTTTTTTCAACAGTGTTTTGTTGTTTTCAATGTATGAGTCTTTGAGTGTATAACTCTTCTGTTAAATTTATTTTGAGATATTTTATTCTGTTTGAGGCATTTGTAAATGGAATTAATTTCTAAGTTTCCTTTTCAGATATATATTCCTAATGTATAGAAATAAAATAGATTTTTGTGCACTGATCTTGTATCTTGCAAATTATGAAATTTTTTTATTAGCTCTAATCATTCCTTTGCGTGGGTCTGTGTGGGTTTTTAGGATTTTGCTCTATATAAGATCATGCCAGCTTTGAATAGAGATAATTTTACTTTTTCATTTCCAGTTTGTATGCCTTTTATTGCTTGTACTTGCCTAATTGATCTGGCTAGAAATACCAGTACACATTTTGAATAGAAGTGGTGAAAATGGGCATCTGTGGTGGTTTGGAGCTATATATATCTTACAGAAATATGTTCTTAAACTTAATCCATTCCTGTGGGTATGAATCCATTGTAAATAGGACTTTTTAATAAGGTTACTTAGTTAAGGTGTTGCTCACCTCAATGAGGGTGGGTTTTAATCATATTTCTAGCATCTTTTATAAGAGAATGGAATTCAGAGAGAGACAGAGAAAGCCATGGGAAACAAAAAGCTGAAATTCAAGGGAATGGGAAGAGAACAGAGAAGCCAGAAGAATCTTCCATCTGCATTTACATGTGATGGAAGAGCCAAGGAGCAAGATTACTAGCACCCAGCCCCAGAACACCAGTCTTCAGGGGAAAGCTTTGTCTTGATGATATCTTGATTTGGACTTTCTCTTAGCCTCAAAACCATAAGCGGATAAATTCCCATTGTTTAAGCCAGCCCATTTTATGGTATTTTCTTGAGCAGCCAAGGAAGCTGAAACAACATCCTTGTTTCTGATTTTAGGGGGAAAGCTACTGTCTTTCAGCATTGAGTGTGATATTAGCTATGGGCTTTTCATAAATATCTTTTATCATTTTTGGCATGTTACCATCTATTCCAAGTTTGTTGTTTTTATCAACAAAGGTGTGTTGGAGTTTTAAAAAGTATTTTCTGTATTAATTGAGATGATTGTGTGTTTCTTTTACCTTCATTCCATTAATGTGGTATATGACATTGACTGATTTTTGTATGTTGAACTACCCTTGCATTCCTGGGATAAATCCCACTTGGACATAGCATATAATCCTTTGGTTATGCTGCTGGATTTGGTTTTCTAGTAATTTGTTTTAGTCTGCTTGGCTGCCAAAGGCAATATACTAGAAATGGATTAGCTTTTACAATAGGGGTTTATTGGCTTACAATCTTATAGTACTGAGGTCATGAAAATGTCCAAATCAAAGCATCTTCAGGCAATGCTTTCTCCCTGAAGACTGGCTGCTGGAGAGCCTGGATTCCTCTGTCACATGACAAGGTACATAGTGGTGTCTGCTGATCTCTCCCTTCCCTTCCTAATTTTGTTGCTTCAGCTTCTTGTTTCTGTGGCTTTCTCTCTCTCTTTGTCTGAATTTCATTCTCTTATAAAGGACTCCAGTAAGAAGATTAAGATCCATCCTGGGTCATGCCTTACTGGATTAACCTAATCAAAAGGCCTTTAACTGAAGTAACCTAATCAAAAAGTCCCACACACATAGGTTACACCCACAGGAATGGATTAACTTGAAACATAATTTGCTGGAGTCCATTTGGCTTCAAACCATCATACATTTTGTTAAGGTTTTTTTCTATAATGGAAATTGGTCTGTGATTCTCTTTTCTTTTCTTTTTTTTTTTTTTAAGATTTATTTAT
>PVKH010025934.1:0-13319 GCA_004027955.1 Chaetophractus vellerosus | reverse complement strand
GTGGTCATGGGCATTTTTGCAAAATAAAGCAGGAAGAAGAAATATTTGAATTGCATAGTAGCAGTGCTCCACAATAATCCTTGTGTGATAGGCTGGTGGCTGTGTATCAGAGAGGAATATATTTATGAATAAAAAGTCATCCTTGGTGATGTTTTTAGGAAAGACGAGAGCTGTTATATCCATTGGGAAATGTTCGCCTTCTATTGTGAAAAATCACATGATCCTTTGTTAGCTGAAAAGGAAGGCTCTTTTATTTTAATTATAACTATCAACTGAGCAAAACATGTATAAATGCAATCCACTGGCCTCTAAAGCAATATGTAGAAATGAAAATTTTTTGGAAAATTGTAATTTATCTTAATTTACTATTTTTGCTAGTAGGATAGGGCTTTCACCTAAGAGACTTGGTATAGAGCCAACCTTGAGTGATTGCGAAGGTTAAATGAAATAAAGTATGTGAAGGGTCTAGACAGAAGAACAAATGGTGTTTTCTTCATAAATATTTTCCTTGTTACTCAATTTTCTGAGTGAACAAGCAAAATCTTGAAAATATATCACTATTTTTACTCTAGGGACAGAAATGAGGAATTGGAAATATTTGATGGATATATTATGAGCCTATTCACTGGATTATTTTTGAAAAAATGCTTTCTACCAAGTAGCATCAATTCATATAACTCAAGTATTGCCTTTAGGCTTAAAATGATTAGAAGAGAAGCAGTTGTAAGATGAATGTCTTGGTAAATTTAGGTATGTAAACGAGTGGAAAAAATTCTACTTCTTTTCTAATTTTTCTTCCACACACAGCAAGTAGAATTGGTTTTTCAAAATGCCAGGTACTCTGCTAAATGTTTTTCTGGATCATTTCATATAACTTTACATCAGTCCTAGGATGTGTATATTATTTCTAATGATTCCTATTTGACAAATGGGACACCTGAGTCATAGATTATTTACATAATATACCCAGGGTTATAGAGGAAGTAAGAAGAATAGCTCAAATTTAGGTCTGTCTGACTGCCAAGCCCAAGTATCTTACAGACTAAATGCTTCTCATGTGTGATTACTCAAGGCCCTTCAGTGACCTTGAACCTGTCAAACTGTACCCTGAACAGTTTCCTCAGTGCATATATCATCTATTTGTTCATTGAGTTTCTTCTAGGAGACTTTAAAACATATCCTCTTTTGTATTATAAACTTCCCTGTCCATAATCTACTTAACAATTTAAAAATAAAATTGAAATATTTTTCAGTTTTTAAAAAAAACATTCAGATTTCCTCATTGAAATTGCAGGTAGGATTGAGAGCACGGGGAGGAATCTTGACTTATTTGATAGCCTCTTTAGAAAGCAGGGTGTACTCTTTCCAAATGTAAATGCAATGTTTGATGGTAAATAGATGCATCTTGTTCAACATTTGAAATTGTAGACCATACCTTACTGAAAATGCTATATTTGAGCAAATATTTCCTGATCTTCCTTTTTTTTGTCAGTTTTTTTGTTTTTAGGAAGATGACCCCAGCTGCCCCAGTAGACTTCTGATTATTCAGTCTGTGCCAGCCAAATGTACCTGCAGTTACCTGGATAGGCTGGCACAGGTCCCCCCAGCTTCCTCCAGGCCCAAGGTGGGCCTGGGGCTTAGGCTAGAGTTTCAATCTGATCTAGATGGAAAGCAGCTGGTCCCTATCAGCACTGTGATTTTCAGTAGGTCCTGCTTCCCTTCGTGTCAGGTCCAGAGTTAAGGTGGCGGCCTCTGGCCTCTTTCTGACTTGGATAGGTTCAAACTTTAGCTGTTCTTAGGGTTATACTTTAGTCCGCCGAATTTACTAATTAGTAGCTGAAGTTGGTGCCCAACCGTCTCTTTCTCCCCCATTATTGGAAAGTGGAGCTTCCAATTCCAGCCATGGAACAGCTCCCTAGGCTGCTTGTGCCTCCAATGGAGGATGGGCACCGGTCTCCGGGGTGTGGAGTGCTCTGCTCATGAATCTTCTCTGCAGATGGGGCAGTCTCCTCCTTCCATTCTTTTAAGAAGGTTGCCGGATGCACTTCTGGTCTCTTGGAGCCCCCAAACAAGTGCTTTAGATAGCTCTGGTTGATTACTAATTGCCCTGGAGAAGGAGCTGATTCTAGGAGTGCCTTACTCTGCCACCATCTTGCTGGTTGTCCTGTTCTTCCTTTTATGCAGAGTTAATACACCAGTTTATCAATTGACTGTGTAAAGACACAGTTACTTATACTTAAAATGTAAAAGGATAAAAAAAAAATCCCTCTACTTCTTCAAGAAATGATGACCCTCTCTTTCCATATGTGATAATTTGAGACTGTGTGTACCCTAGAAAATTGTGTTCTTAAAGCTGGTCCATTCCTGTGGGTGTGAACCTATTGTGGGTAGGAGCTTTGATTAGGTTACTTCAGTTATAGACCTGTTGATTATGTTATTTCAGTAAGGTATGGCACAGAGTGGGTCTTAATCCTCTTACTGGAGTCCTTAATAAGAGGATGAAATACAGACAAAGAGAGAGAAAACCAGTAACAAGAAGCTGAAGCAATGAAACCCTGAAGAGAATGGAGGGACCAGCAGATGTGCCATGTGTCTTACCACGTGACAGAGGAGTCCAGGATCACTGGCAGCCAGCATTCCGGAGAAAGCATCCCCTGATGATGCCTTGATTTTGAATTTTCACAGCTGCTGGACTTTAAGTTGCAGGTTAATAAATCCTCATTACAAAAGCCAACCCATTTCTGTTCTATTGCATTTCAAAATGCCTAGCATACTAAAATACCATACATATATATAATTTGAAATTTATAAAATTTGGTTATATTCTTCTTTGGGTAAAGATATAAGATGAAGCAATGTGTTTAGAATTATTTTGTCTGGAAGTTTGTGCAGTACAAAGATCATAGGCTTTGGAGTCAAACAGAATTGGCTTTAACTATTAACTCTGTCACTTACTACATGTACAATTTAGAGCAATTTGTTAAGACTACAATTTTTAAATAATTTATTCAAAATGTTAAAAAAGCTTTTCTAATAGCTAATGATATAAATCACTATCATTTCAACACATCTCATTTAAGCATTTCAACATGGCGAATGTCATTTTCTTTACTTTGCAGGGGAAACAGTCAGGGAGGATCAATAACTTTACTTATATAGTTAAAAGATGAGCATAAGGATTTGAACCTAAGTCTATCAAACTTCAAAATGTGTTTCTCATAAGCCAAAAGTATGGTCTTTTCTAAAAAGATATGAACTGCTCAATGAAGTACTCAAAAATAAATCTTACATCTGTCATAGCATTAAAGCTCAAAATCTCTAAACATTTGCCAGAACATTTCTTTGTTTTATTTTTCTTCCTCCTCGTCCTAATTCTTCATTCTCATCTTTTCCTCCTCCTGTTTCCTCTTTCTTTATTTCTGTTCTTCATAAGACTAATTACGGTATCAGGCATGTTTATATGGTTCATATTTTTTTAACTCATTTCATCCTCACAGCAAACCTATGACGTAGAAGCTACTATCATTTCCATTTTCAGATAAGAAAACTGTGGTCAGAACAGAGGTTAGGTAAATTGCCCAAATTCTTACATCTTATTAGAGATGAAGAAGGATTTTAATACAGAAGGACCAGATCTGGAGTCATTGCTCTTAACTACTATCTGATACTGTCTCTTCTTTGAAACCTGGATGTCCCAGACAATTGAGCATGCCCAACATCCTGAAAATTGTTCTTCAGTTGTGTCCAATATACAAGACAGCAAAGTTACTTTATCATATGAAATAATCAACCACTCATTAGATATTATTAATCACTATATATATATGTGGATAGTATACATGGGACATATTATTTGATGTATTTATCAATCTGGTACTTAACAGTAGTCAACAAATAAAACCCCATGACATTTTGAATTGTTCCTTGTTTTAATCATCTTTATCCTCTTTGTCATTCTTTTTTTAAAATTTTAATTTTATTTTTAAAGAAGCTTTAGATTATATAAATGCTACATCAAAAATATAAGGGACTCCAATATACCCCTCCTCCTTCCTCTCCCCAACTTTACCCCTTTAACAATATCTTTCATTAGTGTGGTACATTTGTTACAAATTAATGAATACATATTGAAGCACTGCTACTAACCATGGTCTATAGTTTATATTATGGTTCATACTTTGCACCACACAATTTTAGAGGTTTTGACAAAATGTATAATATCCTGCATCTGTTACTACAATGTCATGAAGAACAATTCCAGTGTCCCAAAAATGACCCATGTTATGCCTATTCTTCCCTTCACCCCCCACCAACTTCTGGTGACCACCACCTTTATATCAATGTTACAAGTTCTTCCATTACTAGAATAATAATATGTCTGCTTTACTCCATAGTTGTATTTCCCCCTTATATTAGTTCATTGTTCGATCTTAAGAATTTTGGGATGGTGATGCCCATTCTGCTTCTGATTGAGAGGGGGCTTAGATCTCATGGGGCAGATGAGTGGAATTATGTTGCTTGCTATTATAGATACTCTGTTTTTTGGGATGGGTGTTGTCCATCCTTTTGTTAGTTGTCCTGGGCGCATCTGATGAACTGGAGAGTAGGTGTTGGCTGCAACTCTGCTGAGATCCAGGGCTCAACCAGCATATGAACAGACTGAAGACTTCAGTCTCTGGGACACATATTTAATGGGTATAGTGCTAATTATAGGTTCAAATAAAAGGGGCAGAAGAACTATGTGTAGGAAAATTATAAATGAGTCTAACTCTCATACTTTGGGGGATAAGTTATTGTATATTCCAAGGTAAGTTCCATTGACAGGGTGCCAAATTCCTGGGGTTGTCTGCCCTGCCCATAGTGTCTAGAAGCCCCCAGGAGCACTCCTGTTTGAGGCACTGTTTACTGTGGCAGGCAGTGAGATCCTCCCGAGATGAGAGTGAGTGTAACCTCTGGAGTGGCTTCCTGACTCACTTTGAAATCTCTTCTCCATAAAAACTCATTTGTATTTAATATTTCTCCCTTTTAGTCAAGGTCTTTATCCAACTGCATTGCTAGTTGGTGTTCGGTAATAATCCCTCAATACCAGGGAGTATCACCCCTGGGAATTATGTCCCATGCTAAGGAGAAGGTAGTGTGTTTATATGCTGGCTTTGGCTTATGGAGAGGCCACACTTGAGCAACAAGGAATCTTTCAGGAGGTAACTCTTAGGCAATATATAATAGGCTAAATTTCAATTTCACAAGAACAAGGTTCGTAAGTACAAGTATCAATATCAAGAGCCTGACATATTGGTCTGTCCTCCTTCAGTTGGGACTGCTCATGTACTCTAAGGATTCTTGCTACTGTATTAGAGAATGTAGCAGGACTTCCCAGGATGGGAATTCAATATTCTTTTGGTTATTATGTGGGTCTCCACGCACGGAGAAAACACCCCATGACCACTTGAACACGTTCATGTTCCATAGAGACATGCCCCAGGTGCCCCACACATGTCCCACACATCCCCCTACCATTGATACCCCTCACAAGTAATCCTCCTCTGCCACAATTGCAACCCTTCTGCAATCCAAAACCTCCCCCAAAAGAAAGTAAAAATATTAAAAAATTAAAAAAATAGAATAAAATGAAAAATTTTGCAGTGTGCTTTTCATTTTACTGTAAGAGCTGTTATCTTTTATGTACAGTGAGAATTTTTTCTGTATGCTCCCCCAGTGTCTTAGTTTTTCATTTTATTTTCAAAGAAGCTTTAAGTTACAGAAAAGTCACATAGAAAATATAGGGGATTCCCATATTCCCCACCCCATCCCCCTCTCACATTTTCCCTTATTAATACCATCTTACATGCATATGATACATTTGTTACTATTGATGAACAAATGTTGAAGCATTGGTACTAACCATGGTCAATGGTTTATGTTATGGTTTACATTTTGCACCGTACACTTTTATAGGTTTTGACAAAATGCATAATGGCCTGTATCCATCATTAGAAGATCATTCAGAACAATTCCAATGCCCTAAAAATGTCCTATGTTCCATCTATTCTTCCATCCCCCTCCCCTCAGAACCTGCGGTAAGTATTAGGTTTTAATTTTTGAGGAATAAGGTTCATAGTTACATGTGTTAATATTGAGGACTTAACATTTTGGTCTGCTTTCTTTTATTAGGCACTGCCTATGTTCTCGAAAGATTCTTGTCCCTCTATTTGAGATCATAGCAGGACTTCTTAGGATGGGAGTTTAATATTTTCTTGTTTTTCAATTGGGTCTCTGCCCACTGAGATATTATTTTTTCTTGAATTATGCTTTGCTTCTTTTTGCCAACTAGAAAATGATATTTGCTTTGGTTATATTAATTTCTTTTAAAGATTTATTTTTATTTACTTATATATCCCCCCCTTGCTGCTTGTTCTCGCTGTGTTCACTGCTTTTTCCGTTCTTCTGTGTCTGTTTGTCTCCCCCTGCTGCGGCATCCTGCTGAGTCAGTTCACCACACAGTGGCTTGTCCTGCTCGCGGCGGCTTGCCCTGATCGTGGCGACTTGCCATCTCGCGACAACTTGCCTTCTCGAGGCGGCCTGCCTTCTCAAGGAGGCCCCGGGAACCAAACCTGGGGCCTCCTATGTTGTAAACCAGGGCTCTACCAATTGAGCCACAGCTGGTTCCCTGTTTATATTAATTTATTACAACTTTTACATTTTGAGTGGTTTCAGCATTCAGAGCTTGTTCTGTTTTAGACTTTACTTCTACTTCATATAATGAACTGCTAAATTTTTAGTCATTGTAGCTCTTTTGTATTGTTCATGAATTCCAAAAACTGATATTGGATTATGTTTATAAACTGGTCTTTTCCTCTGTGCATGATTAAATTATGATTAGGGCTTTGATTGGGCCATGTCAGCAGGACGTTGAGACTCCACTCCCTTGGTGGGCAGGGACTCACAAAGAAAGGATAAGGCAGAGGACAGAGTTTAGAGTTTTGATCCTGGAGCCCAGGAAGTAATACACAGAGAAGCAGATATGTGAGGAAATAGAAAAGGTTCCTTTAGACACAGGAGAGGCCCCAGGAAGAGAGATGAGCCGTTTGCCTGACAGTTTATAACTGGCCTTGTGGAGAGAGTAGAGCAGCTGAGTCCAGAGAGAAACGAGCCCCAGGAGACAGACAAGCCTTGTCCCAGCCTGCAGCTGAGATTGGAAGAAGCTGGGACCATGGAGCCTTGGGAGGAGGAGGAGGACTGAAACCTCACAGACATCACCCACCATCTTGTTCCAACATGGGGCCACAGACTCTGGGTGAGAAAGCACCCCTTATGGTACCTTGCATTGGACTCTTTAAGGCCTTGTGACTATGAGCTTCTACCCCAAATAAATACCCTTTATAAAAACCAACCAATTTCTGTTATTTTGCATCAGCACCCATTTGGCAGACTAATACAGTCATTTTAATGACAAATTTATTATATACAGTCTTATTTTTAATGCATTTCTACTTTAAGGCTGGCTGGATAATTGTAGCATTTTTAAGTTCTCTTAGTCATAAAACAATGTGGGAATAATATATTGATTTATAAAATAAGGTCATCACATCTGAAGTAGAGTCTGGTAGAGACTCTGACCTTTTTTCCAGAGAACTACAATATTTCCACAAAATCCCTTTTTCTACAGAATAAAAATTACAAGCTTTAGAGTCTGACATATTTGAGGTTGATACATGGTTTTGCCATTATCTGGATTTTTTACTTTCTGGGAATTATTAATCTCTCTCTGAAGTTGGAAGGGAATGCATCTAATATTTATTGAGGTTTCACTGTGTGCTAGAGTCTTTATTTATGCTACCTTATTTGATTATCAAAATAAGTACATATATTAAATATTTTATTTGGCTTGCATATGCATATTTAACTGAATAAGGAAATAGTTAAATGAGCTGTTCTAATTTATAAATATCATATATGGAAAGAGTGGACATTGAATTCAATTATTTATCTCCAAATTAAACATTCTTTTATATATATTCCATGTTGATTTCAGAGCCTCAGTTGCCATGTATGCATAATGGAAAAAGCATTTACTGCTCTACAAGAAAATAATAGGGATTAAAATTAGTCTAGTATAAAAATGTATGGGAGATTTTCCAATGTTTTAGAGGCTAATAAAATATTTTGTTGTTGTTGTTCCATCTTCCCCTAAATAAATAAATAAATAAATAAATAAATAAATAAATACCTTCAATTGTGGGACAGATAAGAGAAAAAAAAGGAAAAGAATATATCTTAAAAGATTCCCATAGAATCAGCAGTTCTTCCCATTTGATGTCTTAAGTCAAATTACAAGGAATGTGTGGGAAAATGCACATTCTACTTTAAAAAGCACACAGTAAAGTGAGAAATAAAATCCACAAAATGTAGTTGTATACTATTGTTGCTGATGAGAAGGCAATAAAACCTGGAAATTGAGGTGAGATGTCTTGAGGGTTCCTCTTGGTTGAGAATGAAAATTTTAAAATCCCAGTATAAGAACGAGTCAATAACGTATTATTGTAAACATTATCATCATCATTATTGTTGTTATTGTGGTATCAGTGTTCTGATTCAATGATAGCAAATTACCTAATGATGACCCCAAGGAGGAAACAAGATGGTAGGAACAAAGTTGGATTAATCTGTACTCCATTCTTCTGCAGAAACTCCTGTATCTAAATCTTGAATGGTGATTTCCAGTGGGGTGGTGAGTAGAAGCACTGATAGTACTGAATGACTTACAATGATAAGATTGTAATTTGTTTTGAAACAACAGACTAGAGGACCCAAGCAAATGTGCAATATCAGACGTGTAAGAAGCATGCACAGTGTAAAGAGGTGAACACTTTTTCCCTCTGAGATTAATTTTATTTGTAATAATAAACTTTATTTTTAGAGGTGTTTTAGATTTACTGAGAAATTGCAATGAAAGTATAGGGGATCCCTATTTAACCACACCCCCCACCCCACTTTCCCTTATTTACATCTTACATTAGTGTAGTACATTTGTTATAATTGATGAACCAATATTGAAGCATTGCTACTAACCAAAGTCTCCAGTTTACATTAGGTGGAATTTACTTTTTTTAATGCCACTTTTAAAAAATTTTGTTGAAGTATATCATTCATACATGAACATACATAAACAGTAAGTATATAGTAAAAGTTGTGAACTTACATAACAAATATGCATAACACCATACAGGGGTCCCATACACCACCCCACCACCAACGCCTTGCATTATTGTGAAACATTTGTTACAAATTACGAAAGAATATTGTCAAAATACTACTAAGTCCATATCTTACATTTGGTATATTTTCCCCTCAACCCACCTTAGCATTTTTATTACAGAAGTTGTGATCTTACAAAACAATCCTGCACATGTGTGGAATTCTCATACAACACCCCTTTACCAACACACCACACTGTGGTGGAACATTTATCACAGATTATGAGATAATATCATCAGACTATTACCACCAACAACTGGTTTTGCATTCTAGGTCAGGGGTCCCATTAAATTCTTGGTTTGATTTGCTTATATATATATATACTTTTAATATACTTTTTTATTTTTTAAAGATATTTAGATTACATAAATGTTACATAAAAAATATGGGGGATTCTCATATGCCCCGCTCCCTACCCCTCCCACATTTTCCCACATTAACATCTTTCATTAGTGTGGTACAAACATCATAAGCTTTCAGCTCACTGAACTTTTACATAGTAAGCAGATCCATGTAACTCCCATCCAGATGGATAAATAGAATATTATGAGCTCTATAGAAGCCCCCTTCATGCCTCCTCCCATTTATTACTTCTACCTTTAAATGTATCTTGCTTCCATCATTGTAGATTAACCTATTTCTGAAATTTATATCCATAGGATCATGCCATATGTCCTCTTTGCTTTAGGCTTCTTTTATTGAGAATTATGTTTTAGAGACCTTTTCATGTTGTGCATGAAGCAGTGAGGACTTTAGTTTCATTACTGGAAACTGTCCCATTGAGTGATTATACCGTGATTTCTTTATCCATTTTACTATCAATGAACATTTGGTTTGTTATTAGTTTTTGTCTCTAAAATGGTGCTGCTATGAACCTTCTTGATCAAATCTTGTGGTGGACTTCTGTGCATAGTTTTGAAGGATATCTTACTAGAAGTGGGGTTTTCTTGAGTCACATTATATATAGGCAAATAGTTTCTAAAGTTGTCAGAACAATTTATCCTACTACCAGCAGTAAATGAGGGTTCTGAATGTTCTCCAGTATCACCAGCCCCTTTATATGCTAATTTTATGTATATTCCCAGTGGCCTATAACAACATTTACTTTTCTTGATAGCTTGTCTGTAGTTCAGGGAGAGAGACATTGTTTTAGACTGATGGTCTGGTTCCCATTTATTTTATGTTCTCCTTGGACCTGAACATGTTCTTCTCATGACCAAAGGATCACAAGAGGAACACGCAGGAACCTTGCAATTCTTTTTAATGTTTCTGTCCAGAGTTGACACTGTTTTAGATTCCTTGGTTGCTCAAGCAAATATCATGAAATGGATTGGATTAAACATTGGGAATTGATTAGCTTAGAGTTTTGAAGTTAAGAGAAATTTCAAATCAAGACATCAATGCTTTTTTCCAGAGGACTTAAGGACTTAGTGGTTCTCCCTGTTGTTTTCTGAACTCATGAACAAATCGGAACCTGTGGAGCCCTTTTCTTGTCTCACAGGTTTTCTTCAGCTCTCCTTGCTGTCGACTACATACTCCTCAGGGAG
Organism: Chaetophractus vellerosus; assembly: GCA_004027955.1. NCBI lineage: Eukaryota > Metazoa > Chordata > Mammalia > Cingulata > Chlamyphoridae > Chaetophractus > Chaetophractus vellerosus. The sequence continues at coordinate 2,517 of PVKH010025934.1, read as the reverse complement.
AATATTTGCTTCCATTTCTTTGTACTTTGGCCCTTAGGATCATCAGAGCTCCTCTCCTATCCCTTCCACCCAGACAGCCTGTGTTCAGCTAGTGGTGGTTCAGCCTCACCCAGTTCTGAAGTACCTCATGATAACTTGTCTCCTAGTTATCTTGAGGCTGTTCTCTAGGTTTATTCTTTGCTTTCTTCTGTCCCAGCTGCTATTTCTGTTATAAGGAGGAATGGAAATGATTATAAATACTGAGTTATGCCAAAATCCTTAGCAGAAACAAGCCCTTACTTCCTTATGTTTTTAATGTTTCAATTGTTTATAATGGTGCTATTTTAATTTTAGTATCAGAAAAATAATGAAGATAAATATTGAATTGTCAGAACAGATGTTAAAATTTAATCAGAGTACTTTTATGATTCTGGGAGTGTACATGCTTTCAGTACTTTTACCCAAATACATACCAGGTTTTTGGGCATTTGGACTGATAATATAGAATTCTAACAACTACCTGTTTATTATTAGAGAGATGGTTTTTAATAGCATGTATGTACAGAGTATAGTGGGCTTTAGATATTCAATAAATTTAATTTTCGTGAAATACTAGTCCACATTTAACCTGAAATTATAATTTGAAAAAGGTGGACCAATTAAAATAATGCTTTTGTATAGATTCCAAAAATTAAACACACGGCCTATATATTTAATGTAATATATAATACATAATTTGTGTAATGCATATAATTATGAGCATAAATTAGGTAAGTAACATTAATAACATATGCTCATGATAATACCTCCCTAAAAGAATAAAAAGGATTGAAATGAAAAAATATATTTCATTAACATTAAACCCCTAGTCACCCTTTTGTGATTTAAATTGGTATATTCTATGCATATTCTTCTGAACCTTGAGTTTCCTCACTAAAAATATTTATTATTATGTGTTTATTTCTCTTCCATATTAGCACATAGATTATTCTTCTATCATCTACTTAATATTCTACTGAACATAGGTCCCTATAATTTATTTATTCAAGCCTTTATTGATGAATTTATCCATTGATCCCAATCATTTGCATTTCAAACAATGCTGCAAAAAACATCCCTTCTGTAAGGAGCATAGTTTTGAGGTTTAAATTGTAAAGGCAATATTTCCTATGCAAGACAAATATTTAGACAGCTTTATATTCTCTGAAAGAAAATCCCTAAAATTGGTATTACAGGATAAGAAAATAGACTAGACTAAACAGGAAAGAAAAGATAATGAAAGACAATAAAGAAAAAAAAGTCCATTCCAGAATTTAAGACTAAACATGTACCTGCTAAATCTCCCTGGGGGAACCTAAACAAAAGCTAATGCTCTGAACCACTGTTTCAGATCTAACCATACATTTTCATATTAAATGGTTAAGAAATCTAGGTTGTGTCTCAAAATTTAAACTGGAAAATATGCTGTCTACAAAAATTTGCAATAATTGATCAACTCAGATAGTTTTACTATAAAAAAGACTTTCAAAGATATTAAAATAAATGCAATATATGTGATATCAATAGATAACAGAGTACAAGTTAAGAAAAATTAATACATAAAGGAAATCATTCATTTTGATTGATAAATTATCTAAAACCTACTGAACATACATTGAACATAAATCTTCAGACACTTAGTAAGAGCCAAAGTATACAAAGGAAACATTTTTAGAACTAAAAGAGGAAACATACAGGAATACAATAGTAATGTAATTCTTTAATAATTCTGCTTCAACCATAGCAAAGGAAGAAGCAAATCTAGAACGGATATGATAAATCCCAATGCATTCTGGGGTTAGACAAGTGAAGTAAGTGTGTGAGGTGATCTTACGTAAGGTGACAGAAACTACTATGAGGTCTGTGGTGAAATAAGAAGAAGTAGCTTCTAATGATATTTCAATTAAAAAAATAAAGAAAATCAAACTGCACTGCCAAACTGAAATGTCTCCATAGGCCTTTTGGTTACCTAATTTGTATATCTTTAAAAAATGTCTTTGCCCTCTCAAATTGAAATTCACTAAATTCATAAAGGCAGAAAGAGGGAAGTGGGCGTGGCTCAAGTGATTGAGCTCCCGCCTACCACCCGGGAGGTCCAGGGTTCAGTTCCTGGTGCCTCCTGGAGAAGTCACACAAGACAGTGAGCTGGTGCAACAGGCTGGTGCAGCAAGCTGACGCAACAAGCTGACGCAACCAGGAGACATAAGGAGGAAAGATAATGAGAGACACAGCAAAGCACGGAGTGGTGGTGGTTCAATTGATTGAGTGCCTTTCTCCCATGTGGGAGGTGCCAGGTTCAGTTCTCAGTGCCTCCTAAAGAGAAGATGAGAGAGCACAAAGGAAATGGACACAGAGAGCAGACAGTGAGCCCAAAACAATGAGATGGGGGGGATTAATAAATAAGTAAATAAAAATTTAAAAAAATAAAGGTAGAAAGAGAATCAGTGTGACCATGAGTTCATAAGAGAAGAGATTAATATACAAAATGACTGACTTTTA